>CAUYUJ010014047.1:0-27500 GCA_963575745.1 Prorocentrum cordatum
TCCTCGTCGTCCTCCTCGTCGTCCTCCTGGTCGTCGTCCTCCTCCTCCTCCTCCTCCTCCGCCCCCTCGATCCTCCCTCCTCCCTCCTCCCTCCTCCGAAGAAGCCCCACAGAGGCCCCCAAGAGGCTCCCAAGAGGCCTCCGGGACCGCCAAGAGACCCCCCAAGGCGCCCCAGAGGGACTCCAAGAGGCTTTCAGGAGACATCCGAAGATACACCGAGAGGCATACAAGAGGCCTCTGGCCTGTCTGCTCGCCCTCCTCCTCCTCTTCCTCCTTCTCTTCCTCATCCGCCTATTCCTCCTCGTCCCTCCTCCGTCCCCCCACTCCCCCTCCTCCTCCTCCTCCTCCTCCTCCTCCTCCTCCTCTTCCGATTCCTGCTGCGCCCTCCCCCTCTTGGCGTATGACGGCTTTCCCAAACCTTTATTCCGCGGCATGCTCCTCCGCATCCCTGACCAGAGCAACTCGCCCACGTGCGATATCGGAAGCCGCACGTCTCCTCTTCTCGGGGCATGATCAGCAGGCATCGAATCGGACACTCCGGTCGAATCGGACTGCGCGTCGGATCGGGCTGCATCGGCACGGAATCGAAATCGGATAGGATCAGCCGCGCCAGAATGAACAACGGCGCCACGCAAACATCGGGCCGCGCCGGATCGCCAGGGCATCGGAATCGCGTCGGATCGGGCCAGCCGAAATCGATGTCGACTCGGATCGGTCGGATCGAAGTGGACCCTATGGGGGATCGGCGGGATGGCGCGAGCCTCTCGAGTGCCACTTCTGGCCAGGATTGCTGAGGTCCTCCGCCCCCTGGGGCGCGAGACTCGCCTCGCAGGTACCTTTAGAACACCTGGGGGTATACTTCCTCGGCCTTGGCCACGGTCCGGCTTGAGCCGCAAAGGTCTGGGTCCCCCAGATGGGGTCGGAGTAGATGGGATCGGAAGATCGCTCCGCATCACCGATGCGGCTCGATGTGGAGTCAGGATTGCTCCACGCCGATGGCGCCGATGCATCGCCGGCGTCGCCGATGCATCGCCGATGCGGCGCGATCATCCGACCCCATCTGCTCGGACCCCATCAAGGAGGCCTCCAAAAGAGCATTCGGATTTAATGACACCCCCTTGGTCATGGAATTGACCCGAAAGGCACAAAGTCCAAGCCGTACTGACCCACTATCGGCAGGACACGGTGAGCGGACTCAGCCAGCGGCGCCACCTGGAAGCACCCAGCGCTTGCCCTCAGCTTGTCCAATGGTTGCCCTGACCTTGATTGTGAACCACGGTGGGCTCTGGCGACCACCGTGCTATCCAGGATGGTTGCGCAAGGGAGCTGGGCCCACTAACGGGGTGAAGGCGCCCCAATGCCACCACCTGAAGACTCCTCCGCCTCCTCTTCCCCAACCCCCCTCACCATAATCGCGAGCCAGCACGGCTCGAGCCAGACCGGCCGAGTGACCGATGGGGACGGAGACACGCGGGAGGAAAGCCGGGGCAGGGAGCCCCACAAGCCGGGGGCGGGCTCCCTTTTTCCCCATATCCGAAAATGGGGTTCTTGTTATCACTTGGACGCCTCCTACTCCTCCTCCTTCCTCTTCTCCTTCTCCTCCCCTCCTCCTCATACCCAGACTTACTCATACACAGACTGCCTCACACTCAGGCTTACTCATACCCAGATTTACTCACACACAAAATGACTCTTACTCAGACCTACTCCTACTCAGACTTACTCATGGTGAGACTCACGCACGCCCCGTTCGCGGCTGTTTTGTGGGGATGCCTCAAGCGGTTTGCTTGTTTTCTGTCCCAACATCCTTGGCTACCAGAGCATATTGTGAGGATGTCTCAGGCGGGGCGCTGGTTTCAGCTCCCCCTGAAGGGAGCCGCCAGAGGTTATCTCACGGCCCCGTTCGCGGCCATTCTGTGGGGATGTCTCAAGCGGTTTGCCTGTTTTCTGTCCCAACGTCCTTCGCCTTCGGAGCAGATTTGGAGGATGTCTCGAGCGAGGCGATCATTTTCATGTCCCTAAGGGAAGCCGCCGAGGGGTTATCTCACGGTCCCGTTCGCGGCCGTTTTGCGGGGATGTCTCAAGCGGTTTGCCTGTTTTCTGTCCCAACATCCTTCGCTTTCGGAGCAGATTTGGAGGATGTCTCGAGCGAGGCGCTCATTTTCACGTCCCTAAGGTGAGCTACCGAGGGGTTATCTCACGGTCCCGTTCGCGGCCGTTTTGCGGGAATGTCTCAAGCGGTTTGCCTGTTTTCTGTCCCAGCATCCTTCGCTGACGGAGCAGATTTGGAGGATGTCTCGAGCGAGGCGATCATTTTCACGTCCCTAAGGGGAGCCGCCAGGGGTTATCTCACGATCCCGTTCGCGGCCGTTTTGTGGGGATGTCTCAAGCGGTTTGCCTGTTTTCTGTTCCAGCATCCTTCGCTTTCGGAGCAGATTTGGAGGATGTCTCGAGCGGGGCGCTCATTTTCATGTCCCTAAAAGGAGCCGCCAGGGGTTATCTCACGGTCCCGGTCGCGGCCTTTTTGTGGGGATGTCTCAAGCGGTTTGCATGTTTTCTGTCTCAACATCCTTCGCTTTCGGAGCAGATTTGGAGGATGTCTCGAGCGAGGCCCTCATTTTCACCTTCCAGGTGGGCTAGATTTTGAGGATGTCTCGATCGGTGGCCAGACTCGTGGGCACAGATTCTCCTCAGGATGCCACAGGAGGCTCCAACAGGCTCCAGGAGGCCCCAGGAGACCACATGAGGTCCCAGGAGGCATCAGGAGGCCACAGAAAGACTCAAGAGGCCACAGGCTGTACCAAGAGGCTCTAGGAGGCCCCAGGAAGCTCCGGGAAGCCTCAGGAAGCCACAGGAAGCTCCAGGAGGCCAGAGGAAGCGCCAGGAGGCCTCGGAAGGCAACAGGAGGCCCCGAGAGGCCCCAGGAGCAGGAGGCCTCAGAAGACAACAGGAGTGGCTCCAATCCCATGTGTTTTACGTATGCTCCTATAGATCGGGCCTCACCTGGAGCACGAATCCTTGTTATACGTATGTTTCTATATATTGTCCTTCTCCTGTGTACTTATGTTCCTACAGGGCCTCTCCTGGGACACGAGTCCTTGGTGTTTTACGTGTGTTCCTATAAGATGCCCCCTTCTCCTGTGGCTCCAATCCGCAATGTTTTATGTACGTCTGTTGCTACAGATTGGGCCTCTCCTGGAGCACGAATCCTCCCTAGGAGGTCCCAGGAGGCCCCAGGAGGCCCCAAGAGGCTCCTGGAGGCCCCAGGAAGCCCCAGTAGGTTTCAGGAGGCCCCAGGAGGTCCCAGGAGGACCCAGGCTCATGCGCAGAGACGCGCTCGTACTACTGAGGCTCATTCATACTCCAATTCATTATCAGTTAGATTCATGACCAGACCGTCACAACTGAAGCCCGTTTATATTCGAAAGCTCTTGCGCCTAGACATTCACGGCGGGCAGGTCCATGCGAATAGATGTACATATTGGGAGCTCCACGCAGTGAATAATTATTGAGGGGTCGCGCAGCCACCAGGAGTCGCGGCTGGGCTCCCTGTGCCCAGAGCGGCTACAGTGCGGGCGCGGCCGCAAGAAACCCTCGCAAGAAACCCAACCCTGAAAACCCGCGTGCTAGGTGCACCGGAGGGGAAACCTGGAGCACCCTGAACGCAGCAGCTCCTTCAACGGCCGCGGGAAGTCGCCGCGCAGCGCGAGGAGCAAAGAAACCGAGGACACCCTGACGAAAAGCATATGGCTTCCTGATGCGCGCCCCCACTGTAGCGCGCGCGACAGGACGAGGCATGCGGTGCACGCCTTTTCCGCCGTCCTCGCGGGCCGCGGGGCACGCGTCGGCAGGAGTCTGCGCGGGGGGCTGCGGGAGCTCGGAGCCCGCCTACCAGAGGAGGGCGTCGGCCGAGGCGGCGCCGCGGCGGAGAAGCGTGGGGGCGGCGCGGGCGGGGGGGGGGGGGGAGCGGCCAAGGATGGAGCGTGGCCGATGCCGAGGTGGGGGATGCACGGGTCGTCGAGGGCCTTCTCGAGGGCGAGTGCGGGGCCGCAGAGCACGAGGAGTCGGAGATCGCGACGGCGGCAGCAGGAAGAGGGTGTGGATCAGGAGGCGGGATGCCTGCAGCAGGTATGGGCCGAAACGGAAGCGAAGACACATACGACATACGGCAATCTAGATTTTGACCTAGGAGGGTGACGGGAACGACTCATATGGCTTCTGTGACAAACAACACGCGGTACTCTAAGTTAACTGCCGTGCATCTTGGCACCAGTGAGAATGCGAATGGGCGCCCACATCTCAATCGGCCTTCTTGTCCCCTGGTGGCGGCGCATCTTCGTCCTGGAGGAGGCGGAGGGGTAGGGAGAGGCGGCGGCGAAGCAGCGGAGAGGAGAAACATAACAACGAAACAGTCAGCGCATTCATCAGGGGCGCGACTGCACGCGCATGTACACGCGCAGGCACGCGCGATGGCTTTCGCGCGTGCAGACGATCCCCTAACAACAGGGAGCATGCGAGCACGCTTGAACATGCATAGTCATCGATACGACCAGACTGCGCCACAACGCCGCAGAACAAGCTTCGTATCCTCTGTGTAACTATCGACCAGACGTGCTCCAGTCGCAGACATTGAAACGGCATCTGCGCATGCACGTGAGAGCAAACTTACACAGGTGCGAGAAAACAACGAAACATCGCATACGCGAATACACATCGGCACATTCACACACACACTCTCTCCCCCCGTCTCTGAGCGCTAGTAGTCAGATCGGACATTACAAGACGGTGCGCACTTCCTAGGGACTGCAACTACTCGGTTGAATTGACTGAACAATGCGCACCAATATTAGATGAACTTGCAGAACTGGTTGGACATGACAGATGCAAGCCGTACATATGTTCATCCCCCCTGGTCATCACAACCACCCGGCACCCAACCTCACCATCAACAATACGATCTCTTCCTCCTCCTCCTCATACCGTCTCATCCTGCCGAACGCTCAGTGGCATGAACACAGACGCGAGGCGACAGGATTGACCAACGCGAGGTGGGTGGACATGACAACGCAGCAGTATGAGAGGCGTTGTCATACACATTAGCGCTATGTCAACCAAGCAAAGCCCCATCCACCCGTACGGGGAGGCTGGGGCGGATGAGATTCTAGGGGTTTCGAGCCTGATTCGGCGGGATTTCCGAGGGTCCAATTCAATCCCACCCCACACGCCCTTGACCCCCACGGGGGAGGAGAGGGGAGGGAGGACTGCACTGGTAGTCACATCGATGGCACGTGTTGGTGAGAGCTACACGCGATCGAATGCCATGAACGCGTAGACGTGCTGACGCACTCCCCGCAACGCAAGCACACTAGCTGGATCAGCGACATTGGACCCACGAAATTTGGCCTGGGGACGACTTGTTCTCCGACAGAAGACGAATACCGAGCGCTCTCCGCTTGATTCCGTCTACACTGGCACGAAGCATTGACAGCCAGGGAGATGCCGACAGCTGCGTGATCGCACGGCCGAGCACGACCGCACACATCATCTTTTCTGAGGGCGCGAGGACGTTTCTCTACAGGGCGGGGCACGGCAGAATTTGGCTCGATATTCTGGAGTTCGGCGCGATTCCTGGCGTGCTGAGGTTTTGAGCAGGGACCGACCGTCCCAGCATTCGTATAGGTCTACCACGAAATTGTCTTAGAACCCCAAAATGTTCGAATATAACAAACAATGTTCTTAGAACACAAACCCGACGTGTTAAAGCAAGACAGTCTCGGCCGGACGTGTTCTAAGACCAAGTTGGTGCAAACCAGAAAAGGTTTTTGGAACATTCTTTGGTGGGCCTGTAGGCGAGCCAGGACGCTTCGCCACTGCTTGAAGGATTTTCCTTCCAATCAAAAAGGTCGGCGTGAGGCTTCTGAATTTTGCGCGACCTCTGCGTGTGGTGTGCCGGCCTTCGGGCTGCCCATCCGTGAACGGTTTTGCATGCGTTGTGTCCGCTCGTGTCGTCCCCGTCGGCGCGCTATTCTTGTTGGCCACGCGCAGAAGGGGGGTAGGGGGAGGGGGGAAGGACTGCACAGGGGAGGCCCGCGCCCTCTAAGGAACGGGGGTGCTTCTAGGAGGCCTTCCCCCTCCCCCTGCCCTCCTCTGCGCGAGGCCGATCCTATATGCCGTGCATTAGGAGGAGGAGGAGGAGGAGGAGGAGGAGGAGGAGGAGGAGGAGGAGGAGGAAGAGGAGGAAGAGGAGTAAGAGGAGGAGGAGGAGGAGGAGGAGGAGGAGGAGGAGGAGGAGGAGATTCTGCCCGTTTGCCCGCTTTCCTCAGGTTGTCGCGTGCGCATGCTGTCCTGGGCCGGAGGCCGCACGTCTGCGGACACCTGCGCGCGGGCCTCTCGTTTCTGGGAGCCGGGGCGCAAGGAGGTCTAGGTCGAAGGGCGCAGCTCCCAACTGCAGGGCCGGCAGGTGAGAGCCCACTCGTTTCCCAATATTCGGCCCTCCCCGCAATCCGGGGTAACTCGCGGGTGCCCAAACACCCGAATACCTTAGCATGTCGGGCAACAAGCGGGTGCCCACCTCACTCCCGACATGGGCACCCGCTCGTTCTCCGAAGTTCGGGAAGCCCCCGGATGCCCGACAACAAGGGGGTGCTCATTTCGTCCCTCTGAAGTGAGCACCCGCTTGTTACCCGCCATTCAGTGAGGGCCAGGCTGGTCCCCTTCCGAATTTTGGGGTACCCAGGCTGCTCCCCCGAATGTCTCCGAATTCTGGGGAACCAGCATGTGCCCATCTCACCCACTGGAGTGGGCACCCGCTTGTTACCCTCAATTCGAGCAGCCCAGGCTGCTCCCCCGAATCTCCCCCCAATTTCGGCAACACGCGGGCGCCAATTTCACCCTCTGGAGTGGGCACACACTTGTTACCCGAAATTCGGGGAGCCCAGGCTGCTCCCCCGAATTCCCCCCCCCCAATGTTAGGTAGCACGCGGGCGCCAAATTTCACCCTCTTGAGTGGGCACCCACGTGTTACCCGAAATTCGGGCAGCCCAGGCTGCTCCCCCGAATTTCGAATAGCAAACGGATGCCCGCTTCACCCCATGAAATGGGCACCCGCTTGTTACCCGAAACTCGGGACGCCCAAGCTGCCCCTCCCAAATTTTAGCCGAGCTTCGGGGGCAACAGGCGGGTGCCCATCTCGCTTGCTGGAATGGGGGCACCCGCTTGCTGACCGAAACTCGGGGAGCCCAGGCTGACCCCCCCCCGCCGAATTTCTCCACATTTCGGGCAGCAGACGGGTGTCCCTCCCCCCCTGGAATCAGCACCTGCTCGTCACCCGAAGCTCGGGAGGCCCAGGCTGCCCCGCCCCGAATTTCCCCGAACTTCGGGTGCCGAACACTTGCCGTCGCTCGGACGTCCATTTCCCAATGCATTTTTCGGTTTCGTGCGTGCTTTTTTTGTTCGATGGCCCAGGATGCTCCTCCAGGGTCCTCGCCGAGAAAACAATGCACACGTTCGAGCGATGCCAGGAGCACTGCCCGTGCCCAACCCCCAGCCTGGCCACCCGCCTGCTGCCTCAGATTTCCGAATTTCGGGCAACAAGCGGGTGCATATTTGAGGGGGCGACATGGGGGCAACAGGGCGGGCCACAAAAGCAGCGGGGGCGCCCAAACAGGGGGGGGGGGCACCAACCTGTCTCCCATTTTTTCTTCGCTATAAAAAGATTGGGTGACAAGCGGGTGCTCACGTACGGGAGGGCCTGAGGGTTAAAGTCTTAAGTCGTGGGCCCACCGTCTAAGGCAGAAGCCTTCCGCGTCATCCAGGCATGCTTCTGGCCTGATCTCGGCGGGGCACACTTGTCACTACAATTCTGGCGTGCCGCAGTGTCAAATCGGCGCGAGGTCACGCACATATCATTTTTTCGGGACCGACCTATGATAGACTTTGGTAAAGCCCTTTATCAAGACCTGTGCAGCGACGTATCCGTTGCATGCCGAGTGCCACCCTCGATCTCATATCCACGGGCGGACTGCAGCACAATGATACTTAATGCGAGCCGTGGCGGTGCCAAGGAAGCAACGACCAGAGCCGATACCCGACGCGAATAGATTTCAAGGGAGAAGGTCATGGCATAAGCAAGCGCCAGCTTGTGAGATGATAGTGGAGGTCTGCACTCAACTGCACGAGTTGTACAGCACAAGGCTGCCATACGATACAGGCCAGTGCAAGCGTGCAGACAGGGAAGGAGAGGCTTTGAAGGAACAGCCCAGCAACGAAGACGGGCTTAAGCGTGGTCGAAGAAGAGGGAGCCATCAACGCTGATTTGCCGTCGTTGCAGTCACCTGAGAGGTGCTCCTTGGGGCCTATCGGAGCAGCGCGCGGCCAAGTGGTCAGACAGCCATCGTGAACAAAACGGGGCAGGCGAGGCAAAAGGGAGCGAGGAGGAGGAGGAGGAGGACCGGGGATAAGGACAAACGCGAAGGCTTTGTATCCAAAGACAGGCCATGGGAGAGAGGACGAGGAGCGATGACCAGGGCAGGCAGAGGGGAAGGAGAAAGGAGAGTTGAACTGCATGGCCCGTTTCAAAAGTTTGTACGGTATTAGAACATGAATGTCGGGAGCGCACTTTCGAGTCAACGTGGATGTCTCTGGGTGCCCTTGGACGAACGGTGAGACTAGGTGTCCGATGGCGCACTGGCAGTCGATTGCAACGGTCTAGATAGCGAGGCCTTCGTTGCTGCAGCTAGGAAACAGCCGTCTCGGGACGCGCAGGGACTTGGCTTAAGTCGGGCGGGTCCCCCTACTGGGGGATTTTCGACGAACGATAAAAAGTATGAAAAAAACAAATCTCCAAAATGGCTAAAACATCTCAAACAAATAGTTCCGAGACTATGTTTTGACTATTTTTGAATATCCCCCCTGTAGAAGGACAGGCCCGACTTAAGACTTGGCTTTCCTGGCGCCACTCCCAAGGAAATACCCCTCGCACTCTGCGGGGAAAGCAATATATCCTTCCCAGCGGCAGCACTCTGACCCTGCAGTCCTCGTCCTCGCCCTCCTCTTCATCCATCCCACTTCCCTCCTCCCCCTCCTGACCATCGTCCTCATCCTCTCCCTCCCCCATCCCCCTCCTCTTCATCGGCCCTGTCCAGGCGCTTCGCTTGATTGGCCATGCTGTCCTCGTCAGGAGCATTCATGTCCTCCTGCAGGTGCTTGATCAGCCGCTCGTTGGCAGCAATCTGCTCGGGCGTTCTCGACAGGACGCCGTACACGCAGTAGGCGGCGAACGCACCGAACAGCACCACGGGCAGCCTGCGCAGGGGCCGCAAAGGCGACGGTGATGGCGGGAATGCCACCGAACGGCCATCTGGCGGATTCCGGAAACCCTGAACCCCAAAAACACGCTGTCATCTCTTGGGCGCGGCTTTTCTGTCGTTGCTCCGCTGGCTTCCGCTGGCCTTCTGCCGGCTTCCGCTGGCGGAGGCGGCCTTGCTGTGCTCCCGCCACCTTCCGCCGCCCTCCTGCCGCCCCCCGCCGAGGAATACATGGCATGTCCTTCGATCCTCGACGGCGCGGCCCTTCCCCTGGAACGCCTCACCTGTGCGGGTACGCTGGCGGAGCTGAACCTGAACGCTCGGCGAGATCGCGGGCACTGCTGGGAAGTGGCCTGACGATTCTCAAGGCTTCGGCCACAGACAGCATGCCGCACAAGCCCTGCCGAGTCGGACGAAAGGGGGGGAGCAAAGGGGGATTAACGAATCAGCTCACGCAACTGACTTCTCCGGTTCCTCCCGGGGCCAGAGGCATCATTGTATCGACCAGGTGCGAGCGGCGGCCAGGCCAAAAACAGCTGCACGCCACAGATTTCGCACCCTCCCCCTGCCTCCCCCCCCCCTCCCTTTCGCCCGGCCCGAACCTGCATCACCTCTGGACAAGCAGTGCACATGTTGCAGGTCGTGAGGAATCGTGCGGGGGACTTCCAGGGTTAGGTCGGGCATGTCCCCATACAGGGGGATTTCAGACGAAAAATTGTAAAAAAAAAAAAATGTACCCGTACTATTTTTTAAAACTATTTTTGAATATTCTCGGCCCCTGGGGGCCAAACACTACAGAACAACACGACGAGTAAACCTGCATTCCAGCGCGCCGTAGGGAGGAGGACGAGGAGGAGGACGACGAGGAGGAGGGGGAGGAGGGGGAGGAGGAGGGGGGCGAGGAGGAGGAGGAGGAGGAGGAAGAGGAGGAGGAGGAGGAGGAGAAAGAGGATGAGGATGAGGATGAGGATGATGAGGATGATGATGATGATGATGATGATGATGATGATGATGATGATGATGATGATGATGATGATGATGATGATGAGGAGGAGGAGGAGGAGGAGGAGGAAGGAGGAGGAGGAGGAGGACCCCCCCCCCAAAGACCAGAAGCCGCACAGAGGCTCGGGCCCTGCCCCCCCTTCGCTCCTGAGAGAAGTGCGCGCCAAAGGCGGCGCGAAGCAATGGTGATGCGCCCGTCTTCGATCCCATCACGCGCCGGGCGGCACGAAGGGGGTCCGACTCAGTCGGGGGCGCGCCAGCATGGATGAGCGACCCATTGGTTGGGCGCGCGGTCGCCGAATCCACAGATCGGGGGAGGTGCCCTCCCCCAAATGCGGCCGGTGCCGCCTCGCTCGGCGGCGGAAGTCCGCGACTTCCCATGGAAACGGGGCCCGTCGCTAACCCACGCCCCCCTGGTCCATGTTTGGCGATCGCCTGAGACTGAGAAGGGTCACAGCGTGCATCTTCACTCGGCGATGCCGCGGCTACATCTGCCCGGGCGGGGCCCTCTCGGAGCACAGACTGTTGCCCAGTCGGCTCGGCCCCTGCCCTTCCCCCCCCCCTCCACCGCGTCCATCGCCGCCGGGCCCTCAGGACGGCCCGTGGAGCGGCGAAGCGGCGGCCCCGGAGGCCCGATTCCCCCCCCCCCCCATGCGCTCCTCCCTGCCGCTCTTCCCCTGCACTTCCTCCGCCTCCTCCTGCTCCCTCCCCTCCCCGCCCCCCGTGTCCTCCTCCTCTTTGCCCTCCTCCTCCTCCTCCTCCTCCTCCGGCCCTCGCTCGTCTGGCGAGCTGTCTCACGAAGGCACGGGGCGCGCGCGGCGCCCGACGTTCGAGGGCACGCCTCGTCTGGACCTCCTCCTCCTGCTCCCTGCCCTCCTCCTCCCCCCTCTTCCTCCTCCACCTCCTCCCTGCCCTGCTCCCGATCCTCCTCCTTCTTCTGCTCCTGCTCCTGCTCCTGCTCCTGCTCCTGCTGCTCCTGCTGCCCCTGCTGCTCCTGCTGCTCCTGCTGCTCCTGCTGCTCTCCTCCTCCTCCTCCTCCTCCTCCTCCTCCTCCTCCTCCTCCTCCTCCTGCTCCTCCTCCTCCTCCTCCTCCTCCTCCTCCTCCTCCTCCTCCTCCTCCTCCTCCTCCTCCTTAAGCGACGAAGCCAGGACGAAGATAACATCGGGTGAGGATAAATCGCGCACCCAGGTGCCGGCGCGCCCAGGTGCTCGTGCAGCGTCTTCTGGAGCGTGGCTCAGGCGCTGCCGTGCCTGCGCACTAAGACGCCCACGACACCGCCGTGGCCTTCTGGGCCCAAGGCAACGCCGCAGATCCCGCCTTTGGATGTCATGTTTCTGCGGTGCGCTTTAGCAGTGCGCGCCAAAACGGCGGAGCGTCGCTGCGGCGAACTGCGCTCCGGACATGCGGTGCTCCTCGCGCGTCGGCACCGTCAGAAACTTACTGCTGTCCTCCTCCGCCTCATTGAAGGAGATCTTCTCCCGGCGCCCGAGCGTCTGGCAGAGCCTCTGCCGACGCTGCGATTACACTGCCTTAATCCACTCCCGCCGGCGTTCTCGGAGATTGAACTTCCTATCCGCCTGCCGCGTAACGTGCGCCCGGGAGCCGGTACCTGCTGCCATCTCCGTGGTCGCCTGCTCCATGGCCTGCTCCGTGGGCGCCCCCTGCTGCGAATCCACCTGCCGCTTGGCCGCTAGGGGCAGCTGCAGCTGGGCGCGCGCGGCCATCGCGAGCTGACCGTTGCCCCATGCTGCCGCTAATGCGCGCTCCCACGCGTTCGCCTTGACTGCCTCGAAGCGTGCTGACGCCTCCTCTGGGGCGAGAGTGCTGCAGATGATGTGCAGGGGCTTGGCCGCGGCAGGCGTGCGCGACGGCGCCCGCGCTGTCTCGCGGCTCAGCCCGTGGCTCTGCAGGTCGACATCGCTCGCCACTTTGCCGATGATCACGTCGAACAAACAACGCGGGCATGAAGTCGCCTGTGCGTTCGACCTTGTTGCCCAAGATGGCCATGCTGTCCGCGCGGCGCCTCTGAAGGTGCCCCGGAAGCTGGTGCCGCTGCGCCCCCGAGATCTTGATCTTGAGAGGATGCAATTCCGTGCCCGCGTGCGTTGCTGCTTCGCTGAAGGTGTTGATCACTGCGTCCGCGTCCACCACCTTGCAGACAGAGTAGACGTCGTTCATGAATGAGTTCTTTGACTTGGCCGGCGCAGTACTGCGCACTTTCGCAAGGACTTCGTGGGGCCTCAAGCGGAAGAGGATGCGCGACAATGGGCAGACCGCATCGATGCCGACCTTGGCCTAGAACGCGGTCGTTCCCCCGTCCGCGTGCTCCCAGATTAAAGGCAGGGCTCCCGAAGAAAACCGCGTGAATACTGCGTCTAGCTCCGGCGCTAACCTCCTTCATGGCTTTGCGCATCGCAACCCTACTCATCGAGCCGAAGGCGTTCTTGAGGTCGAGAGCCGCGATCACCTTGCCAGGGCAGCCCGCTAGCAGCGCCGACACTGTGCGGTAAAGCTTCCCAGTGCCACCATCCACGCCGATCGCATGCTGCACGCGCTCCAGCGTCGCGCGGATCTCCAGCGCGATGACTCGGGTGAGGCTCTTCTGGGCGATGCGCCCCAGCATCGCTGTGATTACCGACGGCCTCAACCCGCCTGATGACTTGGCAGGCGTCAGCAGTCTTCCCACATGGCATGCCGAATTGGCTACTGCAGGCGCCTGCCCGCGCGCCCGCGCCACGCCGACCTGCTCTTTGCGGCGCTGGACCCATTTGCAACTCCCGGTCGGATGCTCGAAGCGCGACCCGCCCATCGCTGGCCCGGTCTTCTTCGCCATGCCTGTCGTGTCGCCTTGTGCGTGGCCCTGAAGCTTGATCCAGCTCGGGCTCTCTGGCGCGACATCACGCGGGGGTGGGACGGTGGGGCAGGCCCCATGTTCTCCTCCGGGCAAAGGGCCGCCACCTCAGGAGTGTGCTTCTTTTCGCTAGTCAGCGGCAACGTACTGGTTGCTGTCTTCAGAGCTCGCGGGAGCTCGCCCGCCAGCGCCATCGCCTCCACTCCACCCTCTCCGCCAGATGCCTCTTGGATGGGATCTCGGCTTGGTCCCACGACTTGCCGGGCTAGTCCTCGCAGGGTCTGTTTGCGTCCTCTGCGAGCTCTTGCCGTTCTCCTCGCCAGCAGTGGCGTAGGCGTGCAATTCGTGCTGCTCGGGTTTCTGCCGCAGCGCTTGTATCCTTATCGTCGCTGCGAGGCGGTCATGCGTTGAAGGACCGCCCCATCATGAGCAAGAGCTTCTCGAGCGCCGCCTCCACGTCACGCGGCGAGGCATCGTAGGTCCAGACTTGCACCTCCAACATGCGGGGGATGTCCACGCCTGCCCATCAGGTCATGCAGCGCAACTCCTTGCTGTCGTCTGCGTGCCTCGCCGGATCGCCGCATACTTGCTCAACTGCCATGGCTCCGCCGAGGTCCATCTCCTGCTCGTCGTCGTTCGCGGGATCCGTGAGCGAGGCGCCATAAGCCGGCAACATCTGCACATCCAGGGCTTGGAACTCCTCGTTTTCAGCGTCTGGTATGGCTTGGGCATGCAATATTTGGCCCTTCTCACGGAGGCTGGCGTGAACGCAGGCCTTGTGCAGGAACCACCCGCCACCTCTGCTCGCTTTGGCTCGAAGTATTCAGCGGACACGGCCTTCCTCGAAGGGCTCGCGGCACTGCCAGCAGCACGCCTTGCGCTTGCGCGACGACTGGACGTCCAGGCGTCGTAGGCGCGCGGTGGGGCGGCTGGGCCTCCCAGCGCGGCAACGGCAGCCGCGGCCGGCTGTGCTGGGCCGGCGCCACCTGCAGCCGTGGACCCCTCCCCGTGCAGGACGACGGCGAAGACGACGTCGACGACGACGACGACGATGCCGACAACGACGACGACGACGCCGCCGCCGACGACGACGACGCTGTCCGTTCTCAGAGAGGGCCGCTTGGGGCGGGGGACGCCGGGCGTGCGCGGGCGCGGCGTCAACCGCAACCGGGCTTAACGTCGGTCGGCATTGCCAACCCCCGCTACGAGTGTCGGGATCGACGCAACACCTCTGCGCTTTCCCCCAACGTGGAGCTTGTGTGTCGGTGTGGATGTCTGGTAACAGCCGCCGCTGCGCCCCCTCGCGGCAACTTGACTCCTCCTACTCCTGCGCCTCCTTCTCCTCCTCCTGCCCCCCCTCCTTCTTGCCCCACTCCACCCGCTCCGTAGCCTCTCTGGCCCAAGCGCACAAAAGGCCTCTCTGCCCTACAGGGCACAGCCAAAACGCCGAGACGCCTGCAGGCCCCCTGGCCTCCAGGACGGCCCCTTTTCCTTCCTGCCGATTGCCGCCCCCCCTAATCTCTCTAGCTCACCCAGCGAATCGGGAGCGGCCAAGAGGGGGGTGTCCAAGAGGGGGGGGGTGCAAATCATGACCGGCGGCATATGCGCGGCCCAGCGGGGGGGCCAGGGACCGTAGTGGAATAAGAAGAGGCGCCATGAAATCTGGAGAAATATCATGCCCCCCGCCATGATATCCACCCCACCTAGTCATCACCCCCCTCTTTTCCGCCCCCGAGCGAAGGCAGGCGGAGGCGGACGGGTGCCAGTTGCTCCACAGGATGTCTGAGAAGATGTTCGCCTCACCGAACCCCCGATCAGCTCCGGCGCGTGGGCCCCTGCCGTCGTCGTCGCCGCCGCCTCCTCGTCGTCGGGGGAGGATGAGCGGGCGGGCGGGGAGCAGAGGGAGCCGAGGAGGAGGGGAAGGGGAGGAGGACAAGGAGGAGGACGCGGGGGGGGGAAAGGAGCAGCACGAGGCGGACGAGAAGGAAAAGTTGCAAGGAGGGCGAACGGGTGGGGCGGCGGCAGGGGGAGGGATGGCCGTTAAGGGGCGGAGGGGGCGGGGGGAGGGGTTGGGGGAGGGAGGGGTGAAGGAGCAGGCGGAGGAGGAGGAGGCGGAGGAGGGAGAGGAGAAGAAGGAGGCGAAGGAGGAGAAGGAGAAGGCGAAGGAGGAGTAGGAAGAGGAGGGGGACGAGGAGGAGGAGGAGGAGGAGGAGGAGGAGGAGGAGTAGGAGTAGGAGCAGGAGCAGGAGGAGGAGGAGGAGGAGGAGGAGGAAAAAGAGGAGGAGGAGGAGGAGGGGGATTAGAGGTCAAAGAAACGGGTGAGCTGAGGGAGCGAGGAGCAGCAACGGCAGCTCCTGCGCGCGGCTGCTTCTCCCCTGCCCGCGGAAGAGGCGGAGGAAGCGAGGGGGCAGGATCACTGGAACACTGCTGGCGGTGGAAACTTAGCGCGCACGTGCACGCATCAAAGCATCTCTGGGGCGATCTCCTCGGTTTGATCCTCGCTGCGTCCACGGTGACTTTGACAACGAGGCGTGCGCTCCAGCACTGCGCTTGTACCGAGCGGGAGCGTCGGCGCACCAGCAGCCCACGGCGTGCCCGCCAGCACTACATGTTCACCGAGCGGGGGTGTTCCAGCAACCCACGGCGGACGCTCCAGCACTTCATTTTCACCGTGCGCGGGCCGTCCAGCAGATCGAGCAGAACATAGTGGTGTGACGTCGCCGTGGCCGCCAACGTCGCTGTCGGCATCGTCGCCATCTGGCCGTCGCCATCGTCGTCGTCGCGGTCACCGGCGCCGTCGCCGCCGTCACATTCGCTGGTGGCGTCGTCCTTGCTGGCGCTATCGTCATTGTCGCTATATTTATCGTCGCCGCTGCTGGCGTCGTCGTCCACGCCTTCGCCAGGGCCGCTGTCGTCGCCGACGTCGCCGCCATCGCCGCCGTCGCCGTCGTTAGCGGCGCGGGCGTCGTAATCGTCGCCGCCCTCGCCGTCGCCGCCGCGGTCTGGCAACAAGTTCTCACTAGTAAGCTTTCCCAATGACTGTAGGAGGAGGAATATCCACTCAAAGGGGAAGAGATCTTGGGGAGGATGGGTAGCGATTCTTGCGCACTGCTCGGTAATGTGAAAACGCGACGCTTCCAGGGCGGGGGAGTGGTCCGGCGAACGGCGAATGGTAAAAGACCCCTGCCCTGGAGGGGGCGAGAGCAGTGGCCAGGGGAGGACCACTTACTTACACGCGCCTCAGCTTCTTCCCGCCCCAGTGGCGAACCATCAGGGCCATCCCTGACACCATCTCGGACAGCCAGCGGGGCCGGCCGGGCCGAGACCTCCTTGCCCTGGGGTCCGATCCCCAGCCCGCTGCCTGGTCGACGCACCGCGCAAGCGCTAGGCGGCGGCAGTGGGTTTGGGGGGGAGGGGGCCTCTCCAGGAGGAACCCGACCCATCTCAGCCTGGGCGCCGGCTGGCCCCGTGCTACCTGCAGCTCTGGTCGGAGGGGGCGGATGAGGCAAGGGCATTGGATTGAGAAAACCAACGGATAATGAATGCAGGGTATGAAAGCCGGTGGAACACCAACCGAGGCTTGGCCATGGGGATCGCCGCCGTATTTGCCGTCGATTCGCTCGCCCTAAGACTTGAACATACATGCCGGGCTTCGGAAACCCTGGCCCCAAAAATGTGTTCATCTCTGACGGGCGCATCTTTCACTTCCGCCACCTTCCACCCTTCCACTGGCCTTCGGCCGGCTCCCGCTGGCGGAGGCGGCCAAGTTTTACGTCCGCCGACCTTCCGCCGCCTTCCGCCGAGGAAGAGATGGCAACTTCGTCCATCCTCGAAGGCAAGGCCACTTTTGGAACGCCTCGCATGGGAATCGGTGACGACCAAACTCAACTCGCGGACGATCGCCTGCACCCAGCGCACCCATTGTACAACCTGCCGTGCACCCTGGCGATCGGCATCCAAGTCTTCGGCCTGACGTGTCAGGAGGCGGACAAAGGCCTCCCTGGAGTTTCAGAGGTGGCACACAACTGCGCAAGAAATGTGGCAAACATTGTGGCCTTGGGCCCCCCAAACGCCCCCCCGGTGTCGCAAGCATTGGAAGCGGTGGCCGATGAGGACGCGCTCCGTTGCTGATCCCCGAAGGAAGCTCGAGGGGTCAAAGGGGGGGCAGGCGAGCGTAACAGGAGACCGAGGTGCCCAACGGGCTATGCAGGAGAAAACGACGAGCGCTTACGAACAAAGCTCAGCGCCGCCAAGGTTCCCGAACGGAGATCTTCAGGCGAGCTGGGGCTGGGCAACTAACAAAGCATGTGATAGGCTGAACAAGGAGGAGGGGGAGGAGGCGGAGGAGGATGTGTAACTCTCTCTCTCTCTGAATATGTGCCTATACGACATGCGACAGTCCTTCGCGTGATAAGGAGGTTCTGGGGTGGGGTGGGGGGGCGGGGCAACTGGCGGCAACTGCGACGACTGTGGTGGCGACGATGCGGGTGATGCGCTAACAAGTCGGCGACGATGCGTCATGACGACGCTGACTAGACCACTGGGGCACCACTGAGGCACCACTGGGACACCATCGGGACACTATCGAAATACCATCGGACGGAGCACCTGGAGACACTGCATGGCACCAGCGCGACCCACTATCTATCTACCCGTCTCTCTATCCATTGGTCTAATTATCCACCGCGCAATCGATCCAACTATCTGCGTAGCGATCCCAGTATCGACCTCGCAATGGATCCCACAATCTATCATCTACCAATGTCACTATCGATCGGTGACTGCGTCACCGCCGCCATCGCGGGTAAACAAATGCCACCACGTCACCACCGCCACCATCGCCATCGCCAATCCGACTATCCATCCATCGACACGAGATACCGCGAGACATTACGGAACAACATACAACAACGCAGGGCACCGCGATAGACCACGGTACACCACGGGAGAGCAACACGATCATTCCACAATCGATCTCCCTCGATCGATCTCACTATCCATCGACCTCGCTTTCGATCCCACCACCGATTTCACTATCGATCTTACTACTGGTGTCACCATCGATCTCACTACCGATCTCACTAGCGATTTCGCAATCGACCTCCACCGGCCACCACGGGACACCGCGCCACGGGACACCACGGGACACCACGGCACACCGGCGGGACACCCCCAGGGCCAAACGCGGCCAACGGGGGGGCGGAGCGACATTGAGCCCGGTTCCGCCCGAGCCAAGGCTAGGCAATTCCTCTCTTCCGCCCGCGCGCCTCGCCTGCACGCGCGACACGAAACCAAAGCCGATTTCCAGGTGGGGGGCTCTCCGTTTCACTGCGATCTCGCCTCCCAGCCTCCGGAACGAAGGAGGGGGAGTTGGAGGACGAAGAAGAGGATCCCTCTCTTTCCCCCTTCTGCCCCGTTTCCCCCTGTGAATATGGACCCCACCCGCTGCCCTGGCGGGCACAATGCTCAGGGCCAGCGCCAGCCATCGCACCAGCTGCCCAAGCACGGTGCTGCGCATGGCGCTGGGGGCGCCGGGGCCGGCCTGACGGCGTGGTGGGACGATCGAAATTTGACAGTCCGATGGCCGAGTTCCTTGGAAACCAGGACGGGCCTGCTGGCGGTTGCGTCGGTCGGTCGTCGTCGTCGTCGTCGGCGGCGGAAAAAGGAGAATAGGATGAGAACAGTGACAACGACAACGGCCGCATGAGTGTCCACGCGAGGGGACGACGCGGGTTTGGGCCAGAGCGCCCAACAGACGGGAATATGCATCTGTAAAACAACGGGCAAGGAGCCATGTACGTTCAAGATGCAGAACAATATTCTCGAGCTTGCTCCACGTTGATGTTAACGCTGTGCTGACCCAGACCTCCGTCTCACCAAGTCTACCCAAAGCTTGTTGCACATGTTCCGTTGAAATTGTGGTCTGGTTTGTTTACGACCTGGTTCGGGTTCAGGCTCCCACATCAATGCCGGTATGTCCATTCATCATGGTCGGATGCGACCTGTGACGCCCATCTCCGCTTCCTGCGACAATGGGCTGTGCTCCAATCATCGACGCGCAATCGTTTCAGCAAGTGCTCCGCCTCGTGCATGGCGCGTCTGGCCGATCGACCAATGGCTCCAGCTGGCCTGCGTTGTTGCGGAAGCCACTGTCGAACATCTCGGCGACATCATGTCCGCCGTGGCTGGGGAAACTACATAATCTGCCGCCCATATGGTCCACATCTCCATCCCTGCGCGTGAACTGGTCATCCATAAGTTCTCGCCGCCTTCTCGGGGCACCGAGAACCATTCGTACCCTCTAACGATGTATCCGACGCATTCGGTTTGTCAACTGGTCGGTGAAAATCCAAGAAATACAACCATGGAGGGCTGTGATGATAAACGTGCCAATGAACAACCGTATCTGGCCGCCTAAGAAATGTGAGCGGGTGGTCAGTTCATGATTCAAATCATGGAACGTACACCACACCGCAGCGATGCGGCCGTCCACCTCGCACGCGTGCTTGTCTTGGAGGGTGAACTTCCTGCCCAAATACTTCTGGTGAAGACCGAACGGTGAGATTTACAAATGAGGGGTAGGGTAGGAAACATGTGTTGGATGTGTACGGATTTGTTGGGGACGTTGGTTTCAAAGTATTTAGTTTTATGCGGATGTAATTCCAGACCCAGCTTGGCGACTTCATCACGTACATCGCGAAGCATGCGCTGGACTTGTCTCAAGGATGCCCCGACAAGGATGACGTCGCCAACAAACCGAATTCTCGTAGGGTGAGCGCCAACGAAACCCACTCGGATACCACATGCTCGTCTCATCACTTTCGGTTGCAACTTCAGAAAATGCCCTCTAGCAACGCACTGAAATCAACTCAGTGGCCCCTCCTGTGTTGTACCACGCTGTACGTGAAACAACCGTCGTCTGTGTGCTATTTTAGCGTCGC
This sequence comes from Prorocentrum cordatum, assembly GCA_963575745.1. Taxonomy (NCBI): domain Eukaryota; class Dinophyceae; order Prorocentrales; family Prorocentraceae; genus Prorocentrum; species Prorocentrum cordatum. Next base: position 20,101 of record CAUYUJ010014047.1, read on the forward strand.
AGAACTGAGACGTTCATCTTGAACCCTTTGCTCCCCCAGAAATTTACACCATTTTCAACATGACACCGTGTCGAACGCCTTCTTGAACTCAAGCGTTGCGGTCCTCGCAGGAAACGGCCATTCTTGAATCTTCGCTTCCACCGCGTTCAGCGTGACAAAATGCTCATCCATGGAAGCTGACGCCAGGAACTTGCTTGATAAGGAGGCTGCCGTAAAACAGTTGTTGGTCAAATCGCTTGTAAGCTAGTTTTCGTTTTCCGCCGATCTGGATTGTGAGGATCAACGAACTTCAGCTACAACTTCGAGCCTGAGCTTCAGCTCTACAGGAGGGGGTGCCAGGGTGGCTCTGCCAGGGAAGGGGGGGCCTTGGACGCGTCAGCCTTTGCAACTCAGGATCTTTTAGGCCCTATGCAATCGCTGAAAGATCGGGCCCTGGTCCAGACGCCCAAGGTCGCCTGCAGTCGGCCGCAGCAGCGCTCAAGGCGTCCCAAGAGGCCCGGAGAGTATCCCCAAGAGGCGCCACGAGGCAAACACCATTCATTTGTTTGGGGCAATCTACATGTCTAGCATGTCCGACTTCTCGGTCTTCTTCACGACGTCCAAGACGCTCCGACAAGTTCCCAAGAGGTTCCCAGAGACCCCCGAACACCGCCCCAAAACGTCCTGAGGGAGCCCCGAAACCGACCACTAGGCGCCCAAGGCGGCCCAAGCAAAACTTCAAGACAACGCCCAGAAACGCCCCAGAGGGGAAGCCCGAACAAATGATTCCTGCCTTCCGCCCCAGAATACCCCCTCGTTGTCCCAAGAAGCCCTTCAAAGCCCCACAAAACCCCCATGAGGTCCCCAAGACGTCCCAAGAGGCCCCACAACGGCGTCAAATCGGCTTCAAAACTGCTTTCAGACAACACGCGAGAGCCCTCCCACGACACCCCCACGACTATGTCAGAGGCTTCACGGTCACCCAAAACCCAAGCACGGCACTCCTGTGTCGCACAAACATCCAGCCCCCCCCCGATCGGCGGCATTGGCCGGAGGCCGCTACAATAGCTTGTTTCATGAGGCAGTAACCGCGGTTGTGCGGTAGTTCTGCTGCTGGGATGGATCGCCTGCCTTGTGCACCACCGTGATGCTTGCTCGGCGCCATTGTTCTGGTCTCCCCGAATTAGGTTTCAACGTGTTCTTGTACACATGCAGCAACGTTTGCTCGAACACTGAACCGCCATACTTTGCTATCTCCGCCAAAATACCCGAATTGTCCAGAGACTTCCCGTTCGTCAACTGATTGAGCAAAGCCTTCGATTCCGATATGGAGAACACTGCGGGGCTGGCATGGCGCAGTACTGCTCGATTTTCTGTTGGTGGTGTGTATCACGACCATGTTGTTGACCAAGAGACCCCAAACAATCAACACACATGTGCGCAATGCCTCTTCTCGAATGGTCTGTGGTGCCGTCTGGTCGCCTCATTTGCAATATCAGATTCGCGCGCCTGTTGGCCTTGGTGCCACTGATCTTTTCAAGTCCTTGTAGTCGCTGATGACACGATCAATCTGCGAATGTCGAGATGCCCGTCGGATGGTTTTCACTTTCCTCCGTATTCGCTTCGTTGCAGTATTTCTTTGGGTCATACCTTCTCGTGGTCTGTTCCGCCGTTCGTCGAGCATGGCACAGGGAGCAATTTGCTGTCGTGCATCATCTGGCTGGTCGTCAGACGGATTGGATGCTTCATGGCATTGATAGAAGAAACACAGCTTTCACCACGTCCTCAATCTGCGTGCACCGGCGTCCCAAACCGTCCATGATGACCACGCCACTGAGATCATCGCCAACGGTGCTTCCAAAGGTCTGCTTATCACGAGGTGGCCGCGCTTGATTTTCCATTTCGTCTTCTTTGGCCTTGCCGTTGTAACAGCCGGTCGTTCGGCGGCTGTTCGAGCTATAGCGCGTGATAAGTGCACAACCCTTTGGTCAGAACCCATGTCAATGAATCAGCCCGCACCGCTGCTACGGAACGTGCGCCAGAAAAAAAGCAGACCATCCATGATGAAATCGATATGTCTACGTATTTTGTTGGGTAAATAACTATGTGTTACGTAATCGCCTTGAGCATCGTGCTCGCCAACGGCCAATTCAACCATCGGCCCCGCGTATTGCTAGGCCCAAATCTACCCCGACTGTCTTGATAATATAGCCATCTTCGTAATACCCCGCCTTTGCATTGCAGTCGGCTCCTGGTACGATGTGTCGTCGATTCTGGCGAGCCTCATGCATGGTTGTGACGATTGTGTCATAGATACGCTCAACGTTGTAGTCCTTGTAACCGCTATGAGGGAAATGCGCAGAAACCAGCTGGAATCTTATCGTATGCCTTGCGATGTCCATGTGTGCCAATCTCTGGTCTACAGGCAAAAACTTGACCAAGTGTGCATGCCAACCACGGTTCAATAAATCAAGGGCAGCAGCGTGGAATAGGGATTCCCCGCTGCAATGTCCCGGCGGAGAACCCCGGGCCACGCGGGGGCTCGTCGTCGGGCCCTCCGCCAGTGGCTCCTCCTTCTTCTCCTTGTCGTCCCCCGCCCCCAATCGACCCCCTTGAAACCCTGCGGGGGGCAGTCCCACGAGCGTGGCCGAAATGTGGCTGAGGCAACTCCACTCGCCTGAACCTCCCGGGAGAAACGATCAGAAGGGGGGTTGCACTCGAATGCGCGACGACCTTGCGCGGTGGCTCACGCAGGCCGCTCGCGCGGCAGACGCGCGAACTTACGAGGGCGGCATGCGCGCGAGTGCCCGCGCAATCGACCCCCTTGAAACCCTGCGGGGGGCAGTCCCACGAGCGTGGCCGAGACGTGGCTGAGGCAATTCCATTCGCCTGACCCCCCAGGGAGAGACGATCAGAAGGGGGGTTGCACTCGATTGCGCGACGACCTTGCGCGGTGGATCACGCAAGCCGCTCGCGCGGCAGACCGCATTAAGGCGCCTACGCGCCACCTTCCGCGGGCAGCTTACGCGCAAGTGCACGCGCAATCGACCCCTTTGAAACCCTGCGGGTGCGCCCTCCCGCGGGCGCTTTGAAATGTGTCGCCCGGTTGCGGTTGCGGTTGCGCGCTCCCGCGGGCGCTTTGAAATGTGTCGCCCAGTTGCCGTTGCGGTTGCGGTTGCGCGCTCCCGCGGGCGCTTTGAAATGTGTCGCCCGGTTGCGGTTGCGGTTGCGCGCTCCCGCGGGCGCTTTGAAATGTGTCGCCCGGTTGCGGTTGCGGTTGCGAGCCCGCGGGCGCTTTGAAATGTGTCGCCCGGTTGCGGTTGCGGTTGCGAGCCCGCGGGCGCTTTGAAATGTGTCGCCCGGTTGCGGTCGCGGTTGCGGTTGCGCCCGCGGGCGCTTTGAAATGTGTCGCCCGGTTGCGGTTGCGGTTGCGGTTGCGCGCTCCCGCGGGCGCTTTGAAATGTGTCGCCGGGTTGCGGTTGCGGTTGCGCGCCCGCGGGCGCTTTGAAATGTGTCGCCCGGTTGCGGTTGCGGTTGCGGTTGCGCGCTCCCGCGGGCGCTTTGAAATGTGTCGCCGGTTGCGGTTGCGGTTGCGCGCCCGCGGGCGCTTGAAAAACCGCCCGGTTGCGGTTGCGGTTGCGCGCTCCCGCGGGCGCTTTGAAATGTGTCGCCCGGTTGCGGTTGCGGTTTGCGCTCCCGCGGGCGCTTTGAAATGTGTCGCCCGGTTGCGGTTGCGGTTGCGGTTGCGCGCTCCCGCGGGCGCTTTGAAATGTGTCGCCCGGTTGCGGTTGCGGTTGCGCGCCCGCGGGCGCTTTGAAATGTGTCGCCCGGTTGCGGTTGCGGTTGCGGTTGCGCGCTCCCGCGGGCGCTTTGAAATGTGTCGCCAGGTTGCGGTTGCGGTTGCGCGCTCCCGCGGGCGCTTTGAAATGTGTCGCCCGGTTGCGGTTGCGGTTGCGGTTGCGCGCTCCCGCGGGCGCTTTGAAATGTGTCGCCCGGTTGGGTTGCGGTTGCCGCCGCCGGGTTGCGCTCCCGCGGGCGGTTTGAAATGTGTCTCCCGAGCTGTCCCCTGACGTTCAGTCAGTCATCAGTCAGCCGGCGGGCACGGAATTTCACCCGGCTCCGCCGGGAAATAGCATTTCCATGCGTCTTTCTGTCACGCCCCGATGCGCAAGACAAATGTCCATGCGTCGTAACCCGCCAGCCTTTTGCGAGCCTCATGCATGGTTGTGACGATTGTGTCATAGATACGCTCAACGTTGTAGTCCTTGTAACCGCTGTCAGGGAAATGCGCAGAAACCAGCTGGAGTCTTATCGTATGCCTTGCGATGTCCATGTGTGCCAATCTCTGGTCTACAGGCAAAAACTTGACCAAGTGTGCATGCCAACCACGGTTTAATAAAATAGCATTTCCATACGTCTTTCTGTCACGCCCCGATGCGCAAGACAAATGTCCATGCGTCGTAACCCATGGCTCCGTCACGATGTGGCGCATCGTTTCGTTCAGCAGCACGGCGACCCGGGGCGTGTGACGTAGCTCCGCAGTGAATTCGTCAATTCTGCCATCGGTGTCAACTCCCTCACACTCATGTGGATGACGTGGAAGGCATCGCGGCTATCGGCCCCCTCCTGACTTGCACCATCCAGCTGCTGCCGAGATCGGTGGGAGCCAGAATCGAGAGGTACGCGAAAATAGTCGGATCTGCGGAGTCGGGAACAGTCCTGCACGCCATTCCTGAAAATAGGTATGGGTGAAACGAGAACTGGGGACGTAAAAACCGGTGGAACACAGGACCTTCGCAACGCATTGACGGGAAAACTCCCCCCCCCCTAAACCACTGAACTTTCGCCGGCCGCCCTCTGTAGTGGTTGGGACTAATGCCAGATGATCCGTAGTCCGGAGAAAATGCACGGCTACTTGTGTTGGCCCTTGTGTCTGATCGCGGCGTCGGAACGCGGCTGGTGAAGCATGTTGTCGCCGAAGTAGGAGTCGTCAAAGATCGTTATCTCGGGCATTCCTCCAATCCTGCATGAAACTCTCCACCTCTTCCTGCACATCCTTTCCCTCATCGTATTTCGTGATGCCCCCCTGCATGTCTAACAATGCGACAGTATTTCGCTTCAGCTTGATAGTGCCGCTGTCGCACACGCTACATATTGTAATTTGCACGCCTGTGTTTGAATTGTTCCAAGGTTTTGGCAGCGATACGCTGCTCCATAGTTGCTATGTTTTGTGCGCGTTATCGATTAGTCATCCCTCTCGCTGGTCTGCTCATGTATCTTGCGGAGAAAACCATTATTTGTCTGTTTAGACTTGAACTGAAGTGCGCCTATTTTGCAAGTAAATGTGCATTTAAAGATGCTATCGCTTGTTCCGCGAAGTTTGTGTCCGCAGTGAACTTCTGGAGCTTCTCGATTTTGGATTCCTCGCCCAGCTCTTTTTAACCCCCCAGAATAACATGCAATTCACGTTTTTCTTCATCATTGTGGATGTGCTGGTCAGTGTTCTCTGCGATTGCGCTCGCCGAAGCTTACTCGATCTTGTCTTTACCGATTGCTTCAATGTGATATTTCAGTCACTTCTTGTTGACGAAGTCTGTTTGTATCTCAAGCTTGGGGTCTTGTTTTCTATCAACACATCAGCTATGCTTTCTTCGACCTCTGTTGCAACCACAATTGCATTACTTGCCTCCTCCCTTGCTTCCTTTACCATCATGTTTACGCCGTGCAATTCGTCCGTGAGGCCTTGGAGCTGATTGGAAACTTGCCGATACAACTCCTCACACCATGGTTGGGGGGAGGCTGCAACGATTGCAATCCGCCGACCATATGGATAACTCACGTTCCTCTTTCTGCTTCTTCTGTCGTTTTGGTGTCGAGCTGGTGAGTCCACCTTGACGTCTGCTCTTGTCAGGCATGCCTGCCCAAAGCGGTGCAACAAGATTCTGAGATATTGTGGGAGAAGGCGTGCAGTAATGGGGGGGTGGGGATGCAGGTAAAGGTAAACAGTGCACTTGAGCACTTGAAGCCTTTAGGTTGTCGGCACTTGAGCACTTAAGCATTTGAGAGGATGAGAAGAGGATGAAAAGGATGAGTAGGAGCACGAAGAAGGAGGCAAGGGCCAAGTCAAGTCAAATAACCGTACGTTCAAGGGAGCGCCGGCAATCGCTACATCACGCATGGATTCAATCGTTCTCTTCAGATGTGCTGGTTTTGAATGAGGTCTCCTCACCTTCGACCTCGCCCATCGACTAGCAAAACTTAAGGGCTCATATGCTTGGCCAGTTACAACATTGGCCGCCTACACTTGTGGTCGCATCGATATATTCATGGCATTCTTAAGGGAAGAGGGAAAGAAACAGTTCGAGGGAAAATACGGGAGGAGGAGGTGGCAGGAGGAGGGACAGGGAAAAACATGAAGAGGAAGAAGAGAAGGAGGCGGAGCAGAAGGGTTTGAGGGGGGGGGCAGGGGATTTGGAAGGAGGTCCAAGGGGTTCGCGGGAGGGGCCGGCGAGGCGAAGGAGAGGAGGTGGTCCTCTCCTGCTCCTCTTGCTCATGCGCATCATTTCTCCTCCTCCCCCTCCTCCTCGTCCTCTGTCTTCTCCTCCTCCTCCTCCTCCTCCTCCTCTCCCCCTCTAGCTCCTTCTCTTCCGATCTCCTCCGTCTCCTTCTTCTCCCTGGAGGCGTGGGACACCATCCCCACGATAAGGAGGGATGCAAGAAGAGAAGGAGAGGGGAAGCGCCAAGGTGCAGAAGGATGGGGAGGACAGATGATGCTGCAAGGTCGGGGAAAGACACGACAAATAACACGATGTGTGAGACAACCCGCACGACGATGCAACTGCAACGGTGGCGATGGATGGGCACGGCGTGACTGCGATAGTGCTCGTTCCGCTGGAATCGAATTCTACACCGCCTGGGGTGTTCTTACCATCGCGTGCTGCATGGAAGGCCCTCACCTTTCGAGGATCGTTGCGTAGCCATGCGCCATGTCAGCGGCTTGGGCATGCACAACAATCGGGGCTATAGTCTGCGACGCTCGCCATGCCACCCACTGAGACGGCCGCAGGGCTGCGGCGGCTTGTCCATCGCCGCGTATCATGAGGAGGCCCACCAACATCAGCTTCAACTGACCACTTGCCATTCATCCCTGGGGAGCACACGCAGCACTTGTTCCCTGCATCTGCCACAGCGGCGGCGGCGGCGCCCACTCTGGAGGGATCACTCACCGCATGGGCGCACTTTAGTCTACGTCCGTCTGCAACAATAATCTGCATGATGAGGAGCAGCTGGGCGAACAACTTCTTGGCGAAGAGACGGCGACACATCCCGTGCACCCGAGCGTTTAAAGGAAGTGCTTGACCTGTGAGCTGCAAGAACAATACTTGGGCCACCATCTCTGCGATAAGAGAGAGACACCACTG
>CAUYUJ010014047.1:32500-46663 GCA_963575745.1 Prorocentrum cordatum
ACACGCACACCACACACACCACACACACCACACACACACACCACACACACACACACACGCACACACGCACACACGCACACACGCACACACGCACACATACACACACGCACACACGCACATACACAACACACAACACACAACGCACAACACACAACACACACAACAAATCACACACACAAAACACACATACACATACACACACGCGCACACGCGCACGCGCACACGCGCACAAGCGCACACGCGCACACGCGCGCACGCACGCACGCACCCATACACCCACACACCCACACGCCCACACGCCCCCCCCCCCCCCCCACACACACACACACACAGCAATGATCCAGGGTCTGGCGTTGGCTGGCATTCTGTATCTTCGTCAACGCTGTCATCCGCATCATCATTTCGATGCAAGCACGGAAGCGCAATGCCGTGCGCGCTGCGCCCCCATCGCCGCTCCCCGTCCCCGTGCACCAGCGACAAGCGGGTGTCGCTAAACACGTGGCCACCATGGGGTCACAATAACATGGAAGAGGAGGAAGAGGAGGAGGAGGAGGAGGAGGAGGAGGAGGAGGAGGAGGAGGAGGAGGAGGAGGAGGAGGAGGAGGAGAAGGAGGAGAGGAGGAGGAGGAGAGGAGGAGGAGGAGGAGGAGACGAGGAGGAGGAGGAGAAGGATGAGAAGGAGGAGGACGAGGAGGAGGAGGAGGAGGAAAAGGAGGAGGAGAAGAAGGAGGAGGAGGAGGAGGAAGAGGAGGAGGGGGGGTACCCCGAGGAGGGGGAGCAGGAGAAGGGCGTACACCAGGACACTGGTGCACAATAGCGTTTCACGATAGGAGGACACGCGAACAAGCAAGCACACATCATGACGTATGCAACACCAACGCAAGCTCCCCGCCCAATGACAGTTAAGCAGGCCTCCGACAACTGCGAAGCAGGAGAACCCAAAATACGCGGTCAGGCGGGGGGCGGAATAGAGCGCGCAGAGGGCAGCAGGCCGCGCGCGACGGACCAGAGAAATGTTTCTCGCGAGCCGGCTCTCGGCACAGTGCTGCCCGCGTTGTAGTGGCAAGCGCTCCGGCGGCTAGTCCACGGGAGCGACGGCCCGGCCCTCCCGAAAAGCCCCCCGCTCCGGCGCCGGCTGGGAGCGTGGCGGTGCGCCGGAAGACGCCGGGCCCCCACCCCTGCCGAAGCGCGCACACCTGGCGAGCGCGGCGGATGCGCCTGCGCCGGGCCGTCGCGCGCGGGCCAGCGCGATAGCACGCGGCACCGCAGCGATGCCCGTCCGTCCCAAAACAACGGGACGAGGAAAACATGTCCGCTGCTCAGCCGGGGCATCATGGTCTCCTGCGCCAAGGCGCTCTGCAGCGGGTCGCTCCTAGGCGCTGGCGCCGAGGGTGCGAGACGTCGGGGCGCGCGGCGCCGCGCGCGGCGCAGCTCGGCAGTCGCAGGGGGGGCGTGGGCCCTCTGAGGACTTCGGGGGGCCAGCGCCCAGACGCGCGGATAATAACCCAGATCCTGCGCGCGTGCCGCGGAACGCGATAATCCTTTCGCGGGCAGCACTGGCGCGGCCCCCTGGAATGCCAGCTGCTAAGGCATGTCGGAGAATGGCAGGGCGGACAACTGGCCGCCCGTAGGTTCTCAACAGCTCGCGGCGCGCCGCTGAACTTGCGCGCGCCGCTGGACTTGCGCGCGCCTCGCGGAGCGCCCGGCCGCAAAGATGCGGGGGGGGGCCCTGCGCGGGGGCGCCTGCCGCAGTGGCCCGCGTAGACGCTGCGGGCGCCCTTCCCGCCGCAGAAACGCAAGCGCCTGGGTGGGGGGGGGGCGAGAAGGCGCGCTCTCGCCACGATGCGCCGCCCCTGGAAAAGCGCGCCAAGTCAAGTCGCCAAGGCCCGCCGCGCTGGGTTGCCAGAGCGGGGCTTTGCGCGTCGGCGGCGCTGGCAGTGCTGCGCCGCAGTGGCCGCCGCGCTCGTTGCGCCTGCAGCGCGTTCAGCGCATGGGAAGTTCTCGGGGCGGCAACCAGAACGAGCGCCGCATCCGGCAGAGCCGAGACCATGTGCGCTGGTGCCTGGGCCGCCGTCGCAGGCGTAGGAAATTTGCAAGTTTCGGCGGCGCGCAACAGTGAATCGAGCACCGCGCGGTGGCCGCGGGCATGGGGAGAAGGGCAAGTCTCCGAGCAAGGCCTTCGCAATGATGACGGGGGTGCCTGCCGGGTCGGGGGCCGGGGCCGCCGCGCAATTGCGCGGCGGCAATTTCCCCGCGGCGCCGTTAAAATGAATTTCGCGCTACGTGGGCTTAAACGCGCATGCGTAGGTTGGTTTGGCGCCGCGCGACGGCGCGGGGCGCGCCCAAGGATGGGCAGGCTGCCGTGGGGCCGTAATTCGGAGTCTTCGACCAGGGGGGGGTCAGCAATAAAGCGCCGCCCTGTCTGCGAGGGCGTCGCGCGCTGACGGCGCGCGGCGGGCGCGCGCGTGGGCCGCGGGCCCAGGCGGCGTCTCCGCCGTCGCAGCGCGGGCGACCTCCTGGGCTTGGCCATGGGTGCGTCCTCGGCGCTGCAGGCAGGGCTAGAAGGGCGTCGGCGCCGGGTGGCGCAGTGCCCGCCGGATCAACTTGCAAAAAGATCCTGCAGTGCGGTGGCGGAGGAGGCGCGACCGCGCGTGGGCGCGCGCGGCGCCTCGTCGGCCAGCCAGCGGAGCTGTTCTCCGAATGCGCGCGCAGAGAGGCGGCGCCCCCTGGGCAGCCCCGGCCCGAGGAAATATGCAGCCCCCTGTCGGACGCGCAGCCCGACGCGGATCTAGTCCCAAGTGCAGGCGCCACCCGCGAAGAGCCAGTCCGCGCCAGACCCCCGCCGCAAAGGCGGCCAGCGCAAATCTGCAAGAGCTCGCCGGGTACCGGCAGGCTTTGCGCCGCGCGCAACTGCGCGTGGACGACGAGGGCTGGCGGGAAAGGTGGGGCCCCCCCGCGCCGCCATGCTGCGCAGCCCCCGCGACTTCGCTCAGCCTACTTGCGTTGCGGTTGCATGATCCAGAGCGCGTCTTGAACGCCAGCCAGAGCGCATGACGCCGTAACCGGGCGCAGGCATTCCACCTTATGCTCGTAGCGTGGGCCGCTATTTTGCAACGTCATGACTGGCCGCAGTGCCCAAGTTGTGGATGTCCAACACACGCTGCGCGCTTCTCGGGCGCTAGAGCGAGGCGGTGGGTCGGCGCGAACGACGCTCGAGCGGCCGCGCGGCAGCCGTGGGTGGTCGAGCTTGACGCCTCCGCAGAATCTAGCGCCGCCTCCCAGGCCACTTGCGCGCGCGGACTGTATCTTGCTGCAGAAGGAGCTTGGCCATCGCCGGCGTTGGGCGCGGGGTCTGCGGCGCCTGCGGCTCGGATGGCGGACGCGGGTCTCCGCCGCGCTTCCCGTTCGTCCGGTTTGCGGGGCGCGCTGTCAGCCCTGGCCCTTTGGCCGGCCTCCGCGGCCGCCGCCGTGCCCGAGCAAGCTACGGGCCTCGTTGAACACAGCTGCGCGAGGACAATCTCGAACGCTTTCTGCGCTGCTAAACCTGGCGACGTAGCGAACGGCCGACTGCGTGGCCCGCGCGCGTCCTGGCGGGCGGGCCCAGCCTGCGGCTGACGCGCCGGCGCCGCCGCGCGCGTCGCCCCGGCGGCGTGCCCGACCGGCGCGTTGGTGGCGTCGCATGCCGGGGCCCGAGCAGCCGCATTTATTCTTTTTAATTGTACTCCGCCGTCCGCGTTCCCCGCCGCGGGGCGCGAGCGCGGCCTGGCGCGCGGGGGGCCCTCGTCAGCGGCGCCGCCCGGGGGGGCGGCGCGCCGCCCCGAAGCGCGGCGCGCGGGGGTGGACGGGCCCGACCTTGGGCGGCCCAAGCCTTCGCGCGCCCGGGGCGCGCGGGAAGGGCGGGAGGGGGGGGGGGCGGGAGCAGATGGAGGGGGGGGGGAGGGGGCGGCGGGAAGGGGGGGGGCGAGAGAAAGGGGGGGGAAAGGGGGTGGAGGGGGTGCCGGAAGGAGGGGGGGGGGCAGGGGGGGGCGCGGGATGGGGGGCCTGGGTGAATAAGAACTGCATCTTGCATTCGCGCATGCCCTTGCCATGGGACATGACGTCGAGATGCAGGACTGACCGACTATCGCGCGTGAGCGGCCTCCGAATTTGTTGCCTTCGCCTTTGACGGGGCAAGACAGCCGCGCAAACCCACGGTGAATGGGATGGGGCGGGGGGCAGGGGTGGCGTGCGGATGCGCGTCTTGCGGGAGATGTGGAAGGGGGGGGGGGCGGCGCCTTTCGCGCGACCGGCGCCGCTGCGCTTCCACGAGCCGATCCTCAGCTCCCGAAAGCACCTGGATCATGCCAGCCGCGCGGGGCACGCCTTGCCAGCCAAGCGTTACGGCTGAGACCGGTTGCGACATGTGTCTGGGGCCTGACAGGCGCCGCGAGAAGACGGGCGCCTGGTCAGATGCAGCCATCGGCGCGGCGTGGGCCTGCGCGGCGGGGCGGGCGCAGGCGGATGGCCAAATGGATATGTCGACGCAAGTGCCCGGACAAGGGCGCGCGCGCGTGGCTTGCCTGGTCTCATCAGATGGGAGCACCAAGCGCCGCCCGTTTTCCCATGGCGTCAGCGCGCGAGCGCGTCTGATGGGCATGGGCAATTGCATCCAGATGCAATGAGCGATGCCTTCGGCCGCGCGCGGGCAACAATGCCCCGGTGACGACGGGGGCAACGCGTCGTCCTAAAACGAAACCACCGCTGAAGCGGGGCCCCAGGTTGACGCGCCAGGGAACACTCGGGCATGAACGAATAAGAATCACCTATCTCTCTCCGCTGGGCGCCCTGCGGCCCAGACCGAAGGCGGAAGAAGGGGCCCGTCAGGCCACGCCTGGCCACCTTCGCGGGCGGGCGCGCGCAGGGCGAAGATGCTGCGCTGCCGAAAGGGAAAGACGGAGGGGGGGTGGAGGGGGCGAGGGGGGGGGGGGGGGGGGCGGCGCCTGCTGGGCTGCTGCCGGGCAGCAGCGGGAACTGCGCGCGCCTCGCAGCAGCAATTTCACCGGTGCGGCGCGGGCCCAGCGAGTCCCCCGCAAAATATCACCGCGCGCAGACACTCGGCCTCCAGGCCCAGGAGGGGGGAGAGACGACTGGGGGGGAGGGAAGGAGGGGGGGGGGCGGCGAAGCGGGCAGGCAGGCAGGCAGGCGAGCAGGGGGCGCGGGGGCGGGGTGGCGCGGCCGCGGGGTGAGAGCCACCAGCGGGCGGGCGGAGGCGGGGGAGGAGGGCGACGGGGTCGCGGGCGGTTTAATTAGATAGCGTGGCGCCCTCGTCCCGGTGGGGCCAGCGGGCCTGCGCCTGCCTGGTGGCGCGGCGCCGCGCCTCGGTGCCGATGGTGGCGGCCAGTCGCCCGCGCCGCCGCTCCCCGTGAAAAAAAAGGCGGAGCGTGGCGGGGTCCAGGCCGCAAATTCTCTCGCCGTGGCCGCGCGGGGGGCGGGGGGGCAGGCAGGGCGCCAGAGCCAGCGGGCGATTGGGATGGAGCCCGCAGGAGGGAGCTTGTCCCCTGTGCCTCCCTCCTGCCCCCCCCGAGAAGGGATTTTCCCTTTTCTCCCCCCCCCGTCCCCCTTGCGCCGGTGCCGGCACTGGCGCCGCCCTTGTCGGTAGTGCAAGTAATTAAAGTCGGCAGGGGGCGAGCGAGCGATAATGCTGGGGCACTGCTGCGCGAGGCGAGACCACTCCCCGGGGTGGGATGACATGCGCGGCGGCTCGCCGGCCAGCCAGCAGGGCTGTTCACCGAGCGCGCGCGCCGACAAGTGCCGCCCCTGGGCCGCTCCAGATCGAAGAGAAATGCAACGCCCCAGCGGAGGCGCAGAACTGCGCAGAGCCGGCACCCGGTGAAGATGCAGCAGCACCGCGACCGCGATCCGCAGCCCCACTGGCACCGCCACCACCGACAGCGACCAGGAACGCCACAACTGCGACCAGCAGAACTACAACCACGACCGCGACCAGCAGCCGCAGCACCACCGCCACTGCGACCAACATCACCACGACCACGACCCGCAGCAACACCACGACTGCGACTGCGACCAGCAGCACCACTAGCAGTACCATTGCCACGACTACGACCAGCAGCCGCACCATGCCGGCGACCAGCAACACCACCACCACCACGACGCCAGGACTACAACCACGACTGCGACCAGCAGCACCACTACCACGACAGCGACCAGCAGCACCACGACTGCGATCAGCAACGCCACCACGATTGCACCCGCAGCGCCACCAACAACACTGCCACCACGACTGCGACCAGCAGCGCCGCCCCCACGACGGCGACCAGGAACGCCACGACTGCGACAGCGACCAGGAACGCCCCTGTCCTGGCCGAGTCCACGACTGCGACCATCAGCAACGCCAAGACGGCGACCGGCAGCACCGCCACCAGCATCGCCACCATGACAGCGACCAGGGGCCACACTACGACTACGACCAGCAGCGCCACCACCGAGACGGCGACCTGGAGCGCTACAACTGCGACCAGCAGAGCTGCAACCACGACAGCGACCAGCATTTTCGCTTTTCGCTGCAAGTCCGGTCGCGCACCCCGCCCCCTTCGGGGGCTCGCGCCGGCCGTGGGGGGGGGCGCGCGCCGGCGCGCTCCCGTCAGCAGCCCAGACAGCGGCGGGGCTGGGGGAGGCCAGGGGCGGGGGGGCAGGCGAGCTGCTGACTCCAAGGCGCTGCAAGGGCGGGCGCGCGGGACTGGCCTTTAACGGCCCGCTGCCTTCCGCGGCTGGGGGCAGTGGGGGGGGGCAAGAGCGGGGCGGTGGGGCAGGTGAAGGGGGGGGGGCAGGAGGGGATGGGGGGCCAAAGCGAGGGCTGGGAGAAACCGGCAAGTGAAAGCGTTGGGGGCTATGTCGTCAGCCACCGGGCGCTAGGGAATTAGCTGGGAAAAGGTTGGGGGCTGGTGGGGGAACGTTGGCTGCAGGTTGGGCGGGCATGATGTCGGGCAGTGGCCCGCCCATGTGTCGCGTTAATTTTTTTTTTTTTTTTTTTTTTTTTTTTTTTTTTTTTTTTTTTTTTTTTTTTTTTTTTTTTTTTTTTTTTTTTTTTTTAAAAAAAAAAAAAAAAAAAAAAAAAAAAAAAAAAAAAACAGACAGGCGCACTCGAGTTTAACGCGCGACACGAGCAACCCAATGACTGCGAACCGGTGGGGGGGCCGAGAAGGGAGGCGAGGGGAAGGGGAGTAGCGCGGTATTCCCAGGGGGGAACAATATCTTGGGGCACCTGCGCGCGCCGCCTGGAGACAGCCCTGTTTCTGTGAAGCACTTGATGGGGGAGATCCCTGCAACCGACAGCGACTGCGACCAGCAGCTGCGCCGCGACTGTGGCCCGCAACGCCGCCAGCAGCACTGCCACCGCGACTGCGGCCAGCAGCCGCGCCGCGACTGTGGCCAGCAACGCCCGCGCCGCGACGGCGACCAGGAACGCAAAACTGCCCCAGCAGAACTAAAACCACGACTGCGACCAGCAGCGCCACTACCACGACTGCGACCAGCAGCACCACGATACCGACCAACAGCACCACCGCGATTGCGACCAGCAGCGCTGGCAGCACCACCGACATCACCACAACTGCGACCAGCAGCAGCACCAAGACTGCGACCAGCAGCAACACCCACGAGGGGGGCATGCTTCTGTACCATGCTCTTTCCCAGCAGATCTGGGCTTTGAAGCAAGAGTCGAATCGTAAACTCAACCCCAGTCGTGGACATGGTGAGACTCTTCCCCCGCTCCACTGCCCAGGAAGGGTGTTTGTATTTGTTTTTGGCCTCCGCGTCGGCGGCCGCAAGTCGGGCGCCCGCCGCGCGCCGCGCGCCCGGCCCGTGGGCCCCCGCGGCGCCACAGCGCGTCCCCCAAGAGAGAGGTGGGCGAGATGGAACGCAGGGTGCCCCCGTCTAGGGCCAGGTCTTTCACCGCCCTTCGTGGGCCCCCCCGTGGAAAGATGAGCGCTCGCAGTCCGCGCCGATCCACCCTCCCACGTGCACCCCGAGATGGCGGCGCCAGCTCTCAAACAAGCGAGCGGCTGGCTCCCCCGCCCCAAGGGGGGCGCGCGGGGGTTGGCCCCGCGCGTGCGGCCAGCAAAGGGAGTGGAGAGCATGACAAACAACAGCAAGGCGAACAAGGACAATAGAGTGCAAAAGCAAACAACAATAAGAGGGCAAAGCAGATGCATCGGATAGGACATGTGGCATAGACCCAGTACAACGCGGCCTGTGAACGGTGCGAGAAACCCAAGCACGACGGCCGCATCACGACTGCGAAGCAGGAGCAAGAAAACAAAATGTGGAAACGCAGGAACAAAACAAATGCGAAGAGAATCAGCACAAACACTGCGTGGTAAGGAACCGATGGCAGCAACCAATCAAATATGTAAGCATAAGCAGTGAGGAGGGCCAACTACAGAGAGGGGCAGCTGGAAGAAGAAGATAGGCACAAACGGAGGGAGGGGCAGGGGAGGGGGAGGGGGGAGGGGGGAGGGGAAGGGGGCGAAGGGAAAGGGAGTGGGGGGAGGGAGAGGGGAGGGGGAGGGGAAGGGGGCGACGTGGGGCAGAGGGGAAGGCGACCAAAGTTTCCCCCAGGAAAAGGCGCAAGGCAAGCAGTGAGTTTCCCGGAGCAGGCCACGACGGCGCCGGCCAGCGCCGGCGACCCCCCCGGCCATGCTCCATACAAGCGGGCGCGCCGCATTAAAATTGACTGGTGTCTCTGACGGCCAGTAGCACTGCAGCGGCGACGAAGTGCACGTGCTCGCGGCGTCCCGCTGGCGGCCGGGACTGGCGAAAGAGGAACTGGGGGGCCTGGGCGGGGGGGAAGGAGGAGGCAGAGGAAGGCGAGACCAGATGGAGGTGCTAAGAGCTGCCGCCGCGGGGCAAACGAAAAGAGCGTGCCAGATGTCAACGTCCAACGCCCCGCAACCAGCACACTGCGGCAGCGTGGGGACGCAGAGTGGGGCCCCGAGGACCTGGAGCGGCCAGCACCCCGACGTCCGTGCGACTGCCCACAAGCGAAACTGAAGCCAGGAGCCTGGGCCAAGCTCCAAGTCCAACAAGTCCGACTGGAGGCCAGGCGGCCCAGACAGCCACGCCGAGAACGGCATGCGGAAAACTGGCAGTGATGCAGCTGCTGCCCACTGGGACGCCAGCTGGTCAAGCTCCAGTAGGGAAGGGCGGACCACGTACAATTTTTTAACTGCGCAACAGCTGCCGGCGAGCCGCTGGATCTGTCCGAGCGTTTGCGCAAACCTGCTGCCCAGCAAAGGTCCAATCAACTACGTCAGGGAATGGAGGGTCTACGGGATTCATCCACGCCCGCACGGCTGACGCCCACGAGGAGCAGCACGTGCTCTCAGTCACCTGAAGCATGGTCGCCCCAGGATGCCCCTCAGGTAAGAGGAAGAGCCTTGCGCGCGCGAGGATAGTTCGCTCAACCATTGTGGTGCCAAGGCGCATGTGCCAGCCACACTGCACAATGACTTCCGGGCCAGGGAGCGGCGGGCCAGTAGCACAACCGAGCAAACGGCGGGCCCACCCCGCTTTCATGTAGTCAAGGGAAAAGCGAGCACGGCGAGCGAGAAAGAGGAAGGGGGAGGGATAAAGAATAGCAGACTCTACACGCGGCGGCACCTGTACACACAGGATTGGGGGCCCAAAGCATCCTGTCTCACCGGCGGGAAAAAAATTATAACAACTCGCTCCCTCTGGCCACTGTCGCCTTCCGCAAAGAGCCAAACGTGAGTTGTGAATCAAAAAGAACACCCAGCATGGCCTTCAAGTCTACAGCTGCGCAGCCGACGTTTCCTGGAGGAGGGCAGTCGAGGAGCGCCATGGCAGCTGTCCCCCCCGCTTTGTAATTAAACTGAGAACGGGTACGCCTCGCATACCGGGAGCAGGCCGACCAAGGCTCACGCGATACAGTTGCGCGGAGAGCACCTGACGAGGAGGTTGCGATCGTCAAGTTCCCCACAAACTGCAGCGGGGGGAGAAGTGCCGAGCCCAGCCGGTCAAGCAGATAGGCCTTGTCGGCCTCTGTAGATTTTACCCGCATCTACCCTTCCCAAGGCCGCGTTTGCTGGGGGTGGGTTCAACAGAAAATGGGTTGGTTTGAAATAAGAACGGGTTTCCCGACAGCGGGCGGCGACCGCCGATGGATGGGTGCAAGAAGTACTGCAGGCGGAGAGAAGGCGAAAGAGCTTTCCCAGAGGTGGCGGCGGCCCCCAGGCGTGTCCCTTGCGTAAGTCTGCGCAGATTTCCCGACCCATGCTCGCCAGATCGGGCCGACCGGGGCGGCAACAACGACAGCGACAACGAAGTGGGGGCGCGCAGCGGGGCGCGAGTCCTACATGGACGCCAACATGGGGCCAGACGGCGTGAAACAACCTGGGGCCACATACTGCGGAATAACACACACACAGGTGACACGTGTCACCCGGAACGCTTTGTGAGAAAAAACAATTGTCCCACTCGTCCCCTGGGCGCCAACATGGGGTCGTAGAGTGTGGCTCAACACGGGGGTGGCACGTGTCACCCCGGAGAGCGCATCAGAAAAACAAATGGTTTCGTTTGTATTCTGGGTGACAAGATGGGCCCGCAGAGTGTGAAACAACACGCGGGTGACTCGTGCCAGCCCGGAAACCGCGAGAGAAAAAACACTTGTTGCATCCGTTTCCTACTCGCCAACATGGGGCCATGTATTGTCTTGAAAAAAACATGCAGGTGACACGTGTCGCTCCGGTCCGTCTGAGAAAAAACCAGCAGTTTCACTCGTAGTCTGGACGCAAAGAGGGGGCCATACAGTTCGATCGAACCAACACGCGGGTGACACGTGCCACCCTGGAAACAGGTTGTGTGGGGAATCAGTTGTTTCACGTATAGTCCGGACAACAAGACTGGCCACAAAATCTTAAACAACACGCCGGTGACACGTGTCACCCAAGAAACCGCGTGAGAGAAAACAGCAGTTGCACTCCTCTCCTGGACGCCAGCATCGGGCCACAGAGTGTAAAAGGACATGTGGGTGACATGTGGGTGACATGTGCCACCTCGGAAACCCTGTTGGAACAAAAACTATCGTTTCCACTTGCAATCTGGGCGTCCACATGGGGCCACAGAGTATGGAACAACACGCGGGCGACACGTGCTACCCCGGAAACCATGTCAGGAATACCAATTATCCCACGCGTCTTCTAGACGCCAACATGGGCCAACAGAGTGTGAAACAACACGCGGGTGACACGGGCCACTCCGAAAACCGTGTGGGAAAAAACAGCTGTTGCAGCCGTAGTCTGGGCGCCAGTCTGGGGCCTGAGAGCGTGCACGGGTGACACGTGTCGCCCCGGAAACCGTTTGAGGAAAACAAGTTATTTCACTTTATTCTTGGCGCGAACATGGGGCGGTCGACGGTTAAACAACACGCAGGCGACACGCGTCACCCCGAAAACCGCGTGAGAAACAAACAGCTGTTGCACCCCTGGTCTGGGCGCCAACAGGGGGCCAGAGTGTGGAACAACACCTGGCTGTCACGCGTCACCCCGAACACCGCGGGAGAAAAACTAGCTATTTCACTTGTACCCAGGGCGCGAACATGGGGCCAGAGTGTGTGCAACAACACACGGGTGACACGTGTCACCCAGAAAACCATGTGAGAGAAATGACATGGTTCACTTGTGTGCTGGACGCCAGCACGGGGCCAATGAATGTGCAACGACGCGCGAGTGACACATGTCACCCGTGCAAGTGTGCAACACTACTATTTTTTCATTCGTCTGGTGGGCGGCGACGTGGGGCGATCGAGTAAAAGTGTGACAGAACACGCGGGCGACACGTGTGACTCGTCTTCTAGGCGATGACATGGGCCCACAGAGTGTGAAACAACAGGCGGGTGACACGTGTCACCTCGGAAGGCGCGTGAGAAGAACCAACCGTTGTAGTCGTATTCTAACCGCCAACATGGAGCCAGAGAGTGTGAAACAACACGCTGATGACACGTGTCACCTTGAGAACTGTATGAGGAAAACTAATTGATCCACGCGTCTCCTGGGCGCCCACATTGGGACAGAGAGCGTGGCGCAAACATACGGGCGGCGCGTGTCACCTAGGAGATCGTGTGAGAAAAAACCAATTTGCCGTTTGTCTCCTGGGCGGCAACATGGGCCCACAGAGGATTGAACAACACACGGGTGGCAAGTGTCACACCGGGGACCGCGTGAGAAAAAAAGAAGTGTCGCCCCCGTGTTCTCGACGCCGACCTGGGGCCAAAGAGTTCGAAACAACACACGGGCGACAGGTGTCACCCGGACGCCCGTGTGTGACTCGTCTTCTAGGAGCCAACATAGGCCCACAGACTGTCAAACAACACACGGGTGAGACGTGCCACCCCGCAGGGCGTGGGAGAAAAAACAACGGTTTCGTTCGTACTCTGGGCGACAACATGGGCCAGCAGAGTGTGAAACAACACGCGGGAGACACGTGACACCCCGAAGACAATGTAGGGAAAAAACAACGCTTACACTTTTGACTCGTGGTCAGGGCGGAAACACGACTACGATGACGACGACGACGACAAGAACACGACACGTTTGCCACAGGAGTTGCACAAGGAGAAAAAACCAGTGAGAAAGTAATGAAAAACAGTCGGTAGACCAGAACGAAACGACGCAACATAACACTACTATGATAATTCCAGGACGTTCGCCCGACAACCGCGCGACAAAAAGAGCAGAATGCCAAGACAGTGCTGCCACATTGATCAGATAGTAGAGAGGCCCAGGGCAAAAACAATACCCCGATAATGATAACACAGTAATGCTACACTACGGAGACAAACAACACGAAGACGGCGTAACTACAATCACAACCACGAAAGAGACCATGCTGAAACAAGAAAAAGAAAATTACAAGACAATCGTGTAACAGCCCTTAGCCAGTACGCAAACAAGCACAACACAATTATTTTATATCACCCGCAGAATTGTACGACAATGCTGAACCCAAGTGTAATATGCTCGTTAACCACTACAACCATTATGGTACAATGTGAAAGCAAGGGTGGACTAATAATAAGACCCGGCTAGTACGATAACGGGGAGAGGATGGGACTATCAGAGAGACAATGTCAAGGTAGTGCGTCGACAATTGCATTTTTTGCCTTCGCAGCAGCAGCCACGAGTCCGACGACGCGCCGTGCGCCGCGCGCCTGCGCCGCCGGCCGGCGGACCCCAGCAGTGGAAGTGCAGCAAATTCGCAGCCCCTACCGGCCCGCCCACCACCGCGCGCCGCAGGACGACGGCGCCAGCCCACCAAGAAAGGCTAGCCCCCTCAGCCCTAGCAAGACGCGCGGGCAGCAGCTTCGCGCGCGCGGCTAGCAAGGCACGCGGGCACGCAACACCACAAGGGAGGCAAGAGGAAGAGGAGGCAGGAAACAACACACACACAAACACACACACACACAAACACACACACAAACACACACACACAAACACACACACAAACACACACGCAAACACACACACACACAAACACACGCAAACACGCAAACACACACACACACACACACACAAACGCACAAACACACAAACGCACAAACACACAAACGCACAAACGCACAAACGCACAAACGCACAAACGCACAAACGCACAAACGCACAAACGCACAAACGCACAAACGCACAAACGCACAAACGCACAAACGCACAAACGCACAAGCGCACAAGCGCACAAGCACACAACACAAGCACACAAGCAAACACAAGCACAACACACACACACACACACACACAAACGCACAAACACACAAACGCACAAACACACAAACGCACAAACGCACAAACGCACAAACGCACAAACGCACAAACGCACAAACGCACAAACGCACAAACGCACAAACGCACAAACGCACAAACGCACAAACGCACAAACGCACAAGCGCACAAGCGCACAAGCACACAAGCGCACAAGCACACAAGCACACAAACCAACAAGCACACAAACACACACACAAACACACACACAAACACACACACAAACACACACAAACACACACACAAACACACACGCAAACACACACACACACAAACACACACACACAAACACACACACACACAAACACACACAAACACACACAAACACACACAC
>CAUYUJ010014047.1:46763-171763 GCA_963575745.1 Prorocentrum cordatum
CACACACACATACATACACACATACACACACACACACGCACACGCACACGCACACGCACACGCACACGCACACGCACACGCACACGCACACGCACACGCACACACACATACATACACACACATACACACATACACACACATGTATACACATATACACACATATACACATACACACATACACACATACACACATACGCACACATATACACACATACACACATATACACATATACACACATATATACACATATATATATATATACACACACATCTATATATATATATACACATATACACACATATACAAACATACACATATATACACACATGCACACATATACACACATATACACACACATATACACACATATCCACACATATACACACCTACAGACATATACACATACACACATATACACACATATATACATACATATATACACATATACACACATATACACACATATACACAGATATCCACAGATATACACACATATACCCACACATATACCCACACATATACCCACACATATACCCACACATATACCCACACATATACCCACACACATACCCACACATACACCCACACATATACCCACACATATACCCACACATATACCCACACATATACACACATATACACACATGCACACACATATACACACATACACACATATACACACATATACACACATATACACACAGACACACAGACACACAGACACACAGACACACAGACACACAGACACACAGACACACACGGACACACGGACACACAGACACAGACACAGACACAGACACAGACACACACATAGACACACACACAGACACACACACAGACACACACACACACAGACACACACACACAGACACACACACAGACACACACACAGACACACACACAGACACACAGCCATTTGGCTCAAGCCTCGCGCCGTAGGGCACCGTCCTGGCCGCCCGCCCGAGGCCGCTGATGTCCGTGGCACCCCAGCGCCGTGCTCTGGCGAATGCGTTGGCGGCAGCCCGCGGGGCGTGCCTTGCCACGCACGGCGCGGCGGGCCTGTCCCGCTCCAGCTCGGCGGCCGCGTGCCGCCTGCTTCGGAGCGCGGAGGGTGCGATCCGCGCCGCCGTCGCCGAGTTGCAGGCGCTCTCTGGGCGGCCTGCGCAGGCGGCTGCACCCCCGCCCGCCCTGGTGGTGGCCCCAGCTGATGCTACCCACGGTCCTGCCGCGGCCGAGCCGCCCGGAGGCGCCCCCGCGCCCCGGCGCCGCCGCCGCCGAGCTCGGAAGGCCAGGGCAGTCGGCGCTGCCGAGGCCCCACTGGAGATGGAGGGAGTGGTGGAGGAGGAGGTCGACGACGTTGGTGCTGCCGCTGCCGCCGATGTCGACGACGACTCCTGGGCCGACGGCCTGCTGCGGAAGCCCACGGGGGTGGAGGCCGCGGAGGTCGTCGCGGTGACGGAGGCGGCCGAGGGGAGTGGCGGAGCCGCAACTGGAGGCGTGCGCAAGGCCCTCGCGCTCTCGCACGTGCCCGTGGCGGCGACTGCCCACGGCGAGGACGAGGTGATGAGCGTGCGGCACGACGTGCACGCCAGGCCGCCTCCCCAGCCGCTGCTGCCTGCGGCCTCCCGCGCTGCCGTGTCCGTGGGCATGCGGATGCGGTTCTGCGCGGCGGGCCCCTTGGAGGGTGCCCTCGTCGAGGTCCTCTTCGTGCAGGGCGACCTCGTCGGGATTTACGTGGAGGGCACGGAGAAGCCCTACATGTGCCCGCACTCCTACCTGGCGACGCTGGACAGCGGCGGCGGTACCGCCAAGTCGGCGTGAGGCCCACGGGCCAAGTCGGCGTGAGGCGAAGGCTCCTATGGGAGCGCGCGGCCTGCTGGAGCGGGCGGTTCCTGGGCAGGCGCGGGCGGCGGGGCTGGTGCCTCCTCGTCGCCAGGCCCCTGGCCCCCGCAAGGCGGAGCGGGCTGGGAACAGCACGATATTCTTGAATATTGTGGCATGCACAAGGCTGTGTTCGACCTCGGACGCGGTCTCTCTGGCCTCAGTGGCCATGTGTACAGGGCGCTGTTCGTTCTTGGATGGCGCCCCTCGATGCGCGACACACACACACAGACACACACAGACACACACACACACAGACACACACACAGACACACACACACACACACACACACACACACACACACAGACACACACACACACAGACACACCACACACACAGACAACACCACAGACAACACACACAGACAACACAACAGACACACACACACAGAAACACACACTCAGACCCACAGACCACTCACAGGGCACAACACACAGACACACACACGACAGCCACACACAGACACCCACACAGACACACACACACACACACACAGACACACACACACAGACACACACACAGACACACGCCCAGAAACGCACAGACACAGCACAAACACTCACACGCACAGGACACAGCACAGACACAACGCACAAGACACACGCACACACGACACACACGCCACAGACCACACGCACACACCGCACACACAACACACAGACACCACGCACAGACACACGCGCACCAGCACACGCACACACGCGACACCACACGCACAGACACACGCACAGACACGCGCACAGACACGCACAGACACACACAGACACACACGCACAGACACACACACAGACACACATACACGCACAGACACACGCACAAGACACACGCACATACACACACGCAGGCGCACGCGCACAGACGCAGACACACAGACGCACACACACATACGCACGCACGCAGACGCACACGCACAGACACACACGCACAGACACACGCACGACACACGACACACGCACACACACGCACAGACACACGCACAGACACACGACACACGACACACGACACACGCACCACACACGCACACGCACACAGACACACGCACAGACACACGCACAGACACACGCACAGACACACGCACAGACACACGCACAGACACACGCACAGACACACGCACAGACACACGCACAGACACACGCACAGACACACGCACAGACACACGCACAGACACACGCACAGACACACGCACAGCACAGACACACAGCACAGACACACGCACACACACGCACACACACACAGCACACACACGCACAGACACACGCACACGCACACACGCACACGCACACACACGCACAACACACACGCACAGACACACGCACAGACACACGCACACAACACACACGCACACACACACGCACACACACGCACACGCGCACACGCGCACACGCGCACACGCGCACACGCGCACACGCACACGCACACGCACACGCACACGCACACGCACACGCACACGCACACGCACACGCGCACGCGCACACCCGCACACCCACACACCCACACACCCACACACCCACACACCCACACACCCACACACCCACACACCCACACACCCACACACCCACACACCCACACACCCACACACCCACACACCCACACACCCACACACACACATACACACATACACACATACACACACCACACACACAAGAAAGACAAGGCCACCTCAATGCAGGAAGCCACCTCGTGGACGAAACTTTCACGGCCATCGTTGGTATCAAATGATACCTCGTAGGAAAGAAGGACCGAGAACGCGAGCGATGGCAACCTCGCAGATGAACCAGACCCGGGCTGGCTAGGTGTCCAAGGGCGTGGTGCATGATAACAGAAGGCCCTTCGCTAATCAAGTGCGATTGCGTGTGCCAGAGCCAACACACCAAAAGACGATGAGAAAGACGACGCCCACGAGGGCTACGGCAAAACGGCGGCGACGACGGCGAAGCAGATCGACAAAAACGAAAGAGAGCGACGCCGTCAAGCAAAAAAGCGGCAGGCAAAGGACGGAGCGGCAAGAAAAGGACACGCAGGACCGGACCGCGAAACGACAGCGAGGCCGAAGACGGACGCAACGCATTGGCACAGGGCAGGCACTAGAAGCCGCGAGACGAAGGAGAAGCACGACAGGCAAGCAGACACGGGGGTAGCGCACGCAAGAGGCAGGGACAGCAACATACCCAACACGCAATTTGCCACTGCGAGCGCATACTTCACGGTCGCCCTGCGCACGCGCCGCCCTGGGCGCAGGCCACGACGGTGCCGACGCTCGCCAGGCACCCCCCGCCCAAGCACCGGCCAAGGGTCCACTGCACGCCGGGCGCGCCACTAACGGCACCACTCTGTAAACAGGCCGGGCCGAAAGCAGCGTGGCGTCAGTCATGGCCAAGAGCACGGCTGCGGCAACAAAATGCTCATGCGCACGGCGCTGGTGGAAGAGAAACTGAGGAACCTGGGCAGGACGGGAGGGAGGAGGCAAGGGGAGGCGAGACCACAGAGAGGACCTAAGCTCAGCTGGGGCAGGGTAAAAAGAACGGAGGCGCGCCACACATCTACGTCAGGAGCGCCACAAGCCCCATAACGGGGCAGCGTAGCCACGCAAAGCGGGATCCCCAACACTTGGGAGAAGCCAACATCCAGACATCCGCACCATAGACCAGATGCGGAACTGGAGCCAAGAGCCAAAACGCGAAGCGTCTAGAATTAGCCACCCTTCCGCGGCATCCTCTGCTGGATTGCCTCTCCGCCCCCACTGCCTCGCGGGCCCCCCCCTGTCAGGGCACTGCCCGCTGCCGCCTCCCGACACTCGGATGGTGCTGCTGCTCCTTCCTCCTGCTGGTGGTGCTGCGGCTCTCGTGGCTGCCCGGGCTGCTGCAGCGGCCGCTCTTGCCCTGGCTGCGCCGCGCCCCCCGCGCTGCGCCTTGGGCCCTTCGGCCAGCGGTGCAACCGCTGATGGCTGCTTCCTGGTCGCCCGCCCCTCGCGCCGTCTCGAGCCGCCGCTCGAACTGCTCGGCGGGGGGCCCTCTGCCCCAGACGCGCCCTGATCGCTGTCCTCCCCCAGGGGCGCTGGGGCTCACGCGTGGCAGGGTCAGCCCAAGATTCGACCCCAACGCGCGCGCCAGCCGCGCCGCGGCCCAGCTCGAGGCGCCGCACCCTCGCCCAGCAGTGCTCCGAGGCGCCAGGCCCCCCGGCGCCGCCTCGAGCGCGAGGGCGATGCCGCGCTGCTGCTGGGTTTGGATCTGGCCATGGCGGTGAACGCGGCGGGCAACGCCGAAACGCATTCCCCATCACCTTTCCTTCCCGTTCCCCGTGCCTTCCCCCGCCCCCCACCGTGAAACAGGAGCCTTCGGCCCCCCAGCGTGTGCCCCGTCAGCGTGCTTGCGGGGCAATGCTTGAGCACCAGCAACCGACCAAAGAGACAGCGACACCGAAACTGGCAGAAACCGATCGGCCGAGTAAACTCTACAAGGAAGCGGCGGCGCATTGTCAACACAACACCGACCGACCCGAACCAACCAAAACCAACCGGGACGAAACCGGAGCGACCGAATTGCGCACACCCTTGTCCCTCCCCGCGCTCCCTCATCATCCCCCGCCCCGCGCTGGAAGACCCCCCCCGCAGTCTGACCGGGCGGCCACGGGAACGTCGGACGCGGGCGGCGCTGGCGCTCTGTGCCCAGGCCGCCTCCGCGACGAAACGCCCCCCCCCACATTGCGAGACTGTGGCGTCTTGCGTTTGCAGTGGGCAGTGCAACTGGTATCTTAAATTCGGGAGCGGCCAAGAGGGGGGTGTCCAAGAGGGGGGGGTGCAAATCATGACCGGCGGCATGTGCGCGGCCCAGCGGGGGGGCCAGGAACGCAATGAAGTAAGAAGAGGCGCCATGAAATCTGGGGAAATATCATGGCCCACGCCATGATATCCCCCCCCCTAGTCATCACCCCCCTCTTTTCCGCCCCCGATGAATAAAACCCCCCCTCGGGGCCGCGTCGCGCGCAAAAGTCGCGGGGGCATCGGGCGCAGGCGGCGCGCGTGCACGGTGCCCGGGGCCGCGCCCTTGACGAAGCAGAACTTTGGCAATCTATGTTACAGCGCCTGGCGTGTGAGATGGAAGGTTCCACGCGTAACTGACTACCTACCAGACCACCCCAGCCCACTCCGAAGACCCGAATTGGACTCGAATTTCGGGTTGGGGGGGTACGGATTCCA
The DNA here is from genome assembly GCA_963575745.1 of Prorocentrum cordatum. Taxonomy (NCBI): domain Eukaryota; class Dinophyceae; order Prorocentrales; family Prorocentraceae; genus Prorocentrum; species Prorocentrum cordatum. Next base: position 52,842 of record CAUYUJ010014047.1, read on the forward strand.
TATGTTTTTTCAATGTTCCCCGACCCCCTCCCACTGGAATTCGAGGATAAATTTGGGCCTTCGGGTTGGGTTGGGGTGGTTTGGTGGGTTGTGAATAAGTGGCCACGAGAAAACCCATGTGTCCGGTTGGTGTCTCGCCTCGCTCGAATACAGTCGGGGCGCTGACCTAAGGAACGATAAATAAGCAACGAGGCCACTTTTTCCCATAAGTTAAACTCCGAATATCCATGGAAAGCCTAAGGACAACCCAGAGAGCATTGTAAAACAACTAAGGAACACGGAGCCCCTCCCAAACGAAAAGGGTTCCTTCTTCAGCGGCCGGGCTGTAGCCCTTGTGGGCATCGTGCTATTTGGTATGCATTGTTTTACCCCGCGGGCCTGTCAATTTGCCATCGTTAATCCTTGTTTCGTGGCGTCGGCATTGTGCGCCCGTTGGTAAGCACGACGCGTTAAAACATCGCACACATATGCGCGCGAAACATTATGAAGCGCGCGCGGCTTCCAACAACAATGTTAGCCAGCGTTCGTCGCCCCCCCAACTACTGCGCTGCTAACAGTCTAAACCGTGCAACCCATGTTGTGCACTATATATAGGTGGTTTGTGTAATTATGTTGTGCGCTCTTTGTGGTGAATTCGTTGTTGTTCGCGCTGATGTGTCAACTCCACTGTTCGTGCAATCATCCGCCCGCCCGCCCGCCCGCAACTTGGTTTGCAAAACCAATGCGGCTGCGATGGCGATGGCTGCGCGGCGCTTGCCGACGCAACGCGGCGGTCGCGCTAGCGCGCTGGCTCCCGCGCAGAGCGGCCACCTACTGTGGCGCAGCTGGCGCTGCCGCGGTGGCGCTGACCGCTGGGGGACTCCCCAGCGCGTCTCGCAGGCCGCGCTGACGCGCCGGCACTTCAGGGGGAGCTTGCGATTCGGGCGGGCGCCGTATCGTGGCGACGTCGGCAACGGCTGACGCGATGATGCTAGTAAAGATGCTGACCGCGCCGGTGACGATGATGGTGTCCACGTGCGGATTTCGACGTGCGCGCGCGGCCGACGGGCGCGGGTGGCCCGCGCACTGTTATTTGACCAGGGTCGCGGCCCACTCCCCCCCTCCAGCACGCGCGTACATGCGTTCGAATGCTTCCAGCATGCGCGCCCGAGGAGGCCAGCTTGGTTTCATGTGATGGACATTTTGAAACGAAACCTGCTGTTCCCAATAAAGTTAGCAAAACCGCGCGCATTCTGTTTGGAACAACCATGTGGCAAAACCGTGTGTCTTGCATTTCCCAGCCATCCTGTGGTGTTGGGTCCTCGTTTTGAAGAGACGGTGCCCCGCGTCTCCTTCCTTCCTCCTCCCCCTCCTCCCTCCTCCCCCATCCTGGCTTTTGCTCTCCGCATGTCTCTGTTTCGGCACACCCCTCACACGCTTCGTGGCCCCATAGGGAGCTCCACCTGAGGTCCCAGTGGCGGAACTCGCATGGCGCCGCCGCCCCATTTTGGCACACCCCTCACACGTTTCGTGGCCCCATAGGGAACTCCACCCCAGGTCCCGGCGGCGGAACTCGCATGGCGCCGCCGCCCCATGTTGGCAAACCCCTCACACGTTTCGTGGCCCCATAGGGAGCCCCACCTAAGGTCCCAGTGGCGGAACTCGCATGGCGCCGCCGCCCCATTTTGGCACACCCCTCACACGTTTTGTGGCCCCATAGGGAACTCCAGGTCCCAGTGGCGGAAAGCCGTCTCACACGTTTTGTGGCCCCATAGGGAGCTCCACCTAACGAACTCGCATGGCGCCGCCGCCCCATTTTGGCACACCCCTCACACGTTTTGTGGCCCCATAGGGAGCTCCACCTAAGGTCCCAGTGGCGGAACTCGCATGGCGCCGCCGCCCCATTTTGGCACACCCCTCACACGTTTTGTGGCCCCATAGGGAGCTCCACCTAAGGTCCCAGTGGCGGAACTCGCATGGCGCCGCCGCCCCATTTTGGCACACGTTGCGGAAGCAGCTGGAGCAGTTTGCGGCGCGCACGAAGCGGTGCAGAAGGGAGGCGACGGCCCTCGCCAGGGAGATGGGCTTCACCGAGTTTATCCGCGAGGCTTGGCCTGAGGAGCGGCCCGCCCGAGACTCGCCGTCTCTCGACGGTCTGACTGTTTGGCCTCGCGCCGCTTGCGATCCGCGCGCGTCGCTGGGACCCTCTCGGGGCGACCAGCGCGCGTCGCGGGAATTCCGCGCAGCGCTCTGCCCAGAGCCTCGCTCGCCCCCGTCGTCGCTCTGCCTAGCGGCCACACTCTTGCCCGCTATCACCCACCCAGCTAGCACTCTCTCTGCTCCGCGCAGCGGACGACCCGCGCGCGTCGCCGGGACCCCTTCGGGGCGACCAGCGTGCGTCGCGGGAACTCAGTGCGGCGCCGCGCCCGCAGCCATGGACATCGGCGTGCACGGGCAAAGAGGCAGAAAAAAAAAGGGGAAGGAAGCGGGCGCGATCCTCGTGAGGGGCGTGCCGACATGGGCGTCGACATTGATGTACGTAGACTGATTCGCACGCAGACACATTCACAATCAGACTTACTCGCGCTCAGGCTCACCCGGTCTCAGTCTCGCGCACTCAGAGCGATCGTCTTTGTTCGTATTGAGGACCCCGCCACGCATTTCGGCACGCCCCCTCACACGGTTCGTGGCCCCATAGGGAGCGCGAGCGAAGATGATATCCACAATCGCGGTATTCACAACTGCATATGGTTGGGTCCTTCGCCAGGCTGATTTTTCGGGGCGCTCGATTTCCAAATCCTCGACGCACCAAGTATCTTCGCATGCTGCATGCGCACGCGACGACGCGCGAATGTTCACTTCGTCGCGTTTCTTGTGGGCGCTTTTGAAAACTGATGCTTTTGATGAACGAATGCGCCCGCCATATAATTTGTGCACCCCCAAAGGGGGTCGATGAGTCTGGCCTCGGAAAGGCGGTCGACCCTCATATCTTTGCAGAACGGATAATCTGCGGCGTTGTACACTCTATGGTTTGCGCAACGTGCGTGGTGCAATCTGCGCGGCGCATCTGAGTTTAACAGACGAGCTGACGCATCCCATGCTCTTGCAAACATCCCGCCCACCCACCCGCATCTAGGTTTGCAAAACTCACGCGGTGGCGATTGCGATATATGCTTGGCGTTGGCTGGTGCATCTCTGCGGCCGCGCCGACCCGCGCGCGCGCGCGCAGCGGCCAGCTCGTTTGGCGCGACCGACGCGGCCGCGGTGGCGCTGACCGCTGGGCTCACCCAGCGGTCGTTTCACTGCGAGTCGGCGACGTGGGCGGGCGCCGTATCGTGGCGACGTCGACAACGGTAGACGCGATGACGATGCTGGCGGCGATGTTGACACCGACGAAAGCGCGGCCAGTGCGGGCGCGATGCTGATCGCGCCGACGACGATGGCGGTGCCCTCGCGTCGGTGATGAAGGTTTTAGAAAGAGTTCGACATGCGCGCGCGGCCGGCGCGCGAGTGGCCCGCGTGGTATTATTTGAAACAGATCGTGCCCCGCAACTCGCGCGAGGGCGCGCGAGTGATGTCGGCGTGCGACGCGAGAGGCCCGTTTGGCAGAATTCCATCAAAATGGAGCGGTTTCTTGACAACGGATGTTGCGACACAATTTGGTTTGTTGTGTTTGTTGGGCACTCTGTTTTGAAACCGCTACGAAATCGAAGGTTTTCTTGATGGATTTCGGCGCGCGCGCGACGACGCGCGCGCGTGCATTTCGCTTTATTTTGTTTTAAAGGATTCTTGCGACGGCGCGCGCGCGCGTGGGCGTTCGAACGATTTCGACATGCGCGCGTGCGAAACCCGTCTGGTAGAATTTCCTGAAAATCTTGAACAGCCCATGGTTGTCTCAAGAATTCGCACGGGCGCGCGCGGAAGCTTTTTCTGAACATCCGTGTTGCGAAGCCTTCGATTTTGCAATCCTTGGAGGGGGTCACAACCCTCCCAGACGAGAAATTGTAGACCCCCCCAGACCATCCATGAAAGGGCGGCCCATTGCCCAAATCCCTCCCGAATCCTCCAAGACACCTCAAATCAGACCCCCCCCCCCCAAATATGACCCCCCCTCACTTTATCATGTAATCCAGAGTATTGAAGGATTCCGGCAGCCGCCCCAACGGCGGCGCCCAACCCCCATGGCAGGATCAGTCGGCACCGAGTCGGGACATCGGATCGAACCGAACTCGTCGTCGGGTCGGGCTGCGTCGGCACAGGGTCAAAATCGAATCCACTCGGCTGCACCAGGCTGGCCATCGCTCGGACGTCCATTCCCTGTGTTTTTTTCGGTTTCGTGCGTGGGTTTTTCGCCAAATGATCAAGGATGCTCCTCGAGGATCCTCGCCGGAAAAAAAATGCACACGTCCGAGCGATGCCAAGCAAGATGCGTAACAGCGCCACGAAAACGTCGGGCCTCAGCGGATCGTCGGAACGGCGGGATCGAATCGGGCCGGCCAACACCGACATCCAGTTGGATCGATCGGATTGAACTGGACCCTGCCCTGTATGGTCGGAGTGATCACGAACAACGCCTTTTTCGACGCGGCAGCGCCAATCAAGCGCAGAGGTCATGAGCGCTGTCAAGCACGGGGCTTGTAACAAGACAAGACCAACTACGTCTGATATCCTGGATGCTCCAAGGCCTGCAGGTCGCAAGCTTCCCTTTCGTCGTCGCGTTCCTCCTCCTCACTCCTCCTCCTCCTCCTCCTCCAACGTCCACATCCCGCACCCATCCTGGCTGCTCATTCCGCCTTACGCTCTGCACCCCGCTGCCCGTCAAACACCTGCCTCCTTTTCCCTATCCCCCCTCCGCCTCATCCTCCCTCATTCTCTTGCGCAACCTCGTTTCCCCACTCCCCCCGCTCCCTTCTTCTCTTGTTACCTCATCCTCCTGTTGCCTTTTTTGGACTGACGCCGCAAACCAGAACTGCAGCATAGAACGTGAGACCTGGGCGCATTTGGAGCATCCATGCTGTTTTAGAAACTTTACAAAACCTACAGCCGCCACGAGGCAGCAAACTGGAACAATGGGAGGTCAGACAATTCAGAAGGACGGAGTGAGAAGGGAAAACCAGTACGACGCAAACGAGGACGGAAACCATACTGAGGATGAGGGAGGTGGACAGGGAAGAGCACGACGCGCACGAGGACAAGGAGGGAAAGATAGAGAGAGAGAGGGAGAGAGATATCTATACATGTGTATAGCATGTGTATATATAGAGAGAAATAAAGAAAAAATAGAGAGAGGGAGAAAGAGCGCGCGCGAGAGAGAGAGAGAGAAAGAGAGAGAGAGGGAGAGAGAGAGAGAGAGAGTCAGAGATAGAGAGAGAGAGAGAGAGAGAGAGATCATGTGTTATGACTACTATCCGCCACCGTGCCCTGAGGCACGAGTTGGAGCGTCCTCAAGTCCCTTTGGAACCCTCAGCCCTGAGGACTCTTTAGAGAGCGCGCAGCCCAAAAACTCTGGGCACTCTTGGGCACTTCTGGGCCTTCCCGGTGCGCACTTGTCGGAGTTAAATGAGGACCACAAAACGGTTTCAGGTAGACCCCAAAGGCCATTGAGACGATCCAAGAACGCTCCGAGTCGCCCGAGATAGCTCCAAGACGCGCAACATGGCACCTAGACGGCCCACCCGGCTCCACGCGGTCCTCCAGGAGGGCCCCGGAGGCCCACATCATTTGTTTAGCTGGAAAAAGATATTACCACATATTTGAGCGTTCTCGTCATTTGTTTGGCTTCGACGGTCCAAGATGGCCCTTAAGAGGCCCCCGAGATCGCTCCAAGGTGGCCCACAAAATCCCCTACGTAAAGCGCTTCTGGGCGGCGCCCTCGAAAGGGGGAACACGAACTGACCTTTGGAGCCCTCCGTCCAAAGACATGTGTGCGATCTTGGCATGTATCAAACATACACGGATGTATAGTGCCTGCATGTACGTATACACATGCATCGGAGGTTGGGGGTGTAAAAGGAAGTGGCCCCAACCGGGAAATCGGTTTCGGTTTCAGTTCGTGTCGTGCGGGCGAGGTGAAGCTGCGCGAGTTCCCGCACTGGTAGAGGCCACATGGAGCCCAAAAGGCCGCCCCCCCCCCCCCGGTCGGGAGCGTGTCCCATGAATGTCCCGGGGTTGTCACGTAGTTGTCCCACGGTTGTCCCTTGGTTGTCCCGATGGTTGTCCCCTCCCGATGGTTGTCCCGATGGTTGCCCCGACGGTAGCCCCGATGGTTGCCCCGATGGTTGTCCCGATGGTTGTCCTGATGGTTGTCCCGATGGTTGTCCCGATGGTTGCTCCGATGGTTGTCCCGACGGTTGTCCTGATGGTAGCCCCGATGGTTGTCCCGATGGTTGTCCTGATGGTTGTCCCGATGGTTGCTCCGATGGTTGCCCCGATGGTTGCCCCGATGGTTGTCCCGATGGTTGCCCCGATGACTGTCCCCATGGTTGTCCCGATGGTTGTCCCGATGGTTGCTCCGATGGTTGTCCCGACGGTTGTCCCGATGGTAGCCCCGATGGTTGTCCCGATGGTTGTCCTGATGGTTGTCCCGATGGTTGCTCCCATTGTTGCCCCGATGGTTGTCCTGATGGTTTTCCTGATGGTTGTCCCGATGGTTGCTCCGATGGTTGCCCCGATGGTTGTCCTGATGGTTGTCCCGATGGTTGTTCCGATGGTTGTCCTGAAGGTTGTCCTGATGGTTGTCCCGATTGTTTCTCCGATGGTTGTCCCGATGGTTGTCCCGATGGTTGTCCCGATGGTTGTCCCCATGGTTGCCCCGATCGAGTGAGGTATGTGTATATACCTGTACGACCACCCTGCGGGTGATAAGGAGGTTGTGGGGGGGTGGGGGTGGGAGGGGGGTGGCTCATGACGACAACTGTGGTGAATGTGGTGCACGGAGGGCGCCCTGGGGAGGTAGCGCGAACGCAGTGGGCGCCTTGAGCCGGAGGAGGAGGACAGTGACAGGCAGGAGAAGGAGGAGGAGGAGCCGGAGGAGGAGGAGGAGGAAGAGGAGGAGGACGAGGCGGATGAAAATGAAGACGGTCATGATGATGATGGTGATGGTGGTGGTGACGATGAGGAGATCCTCTTAAATGCAAAGTCACACAAACAGGGGAACTGGAAAGACGGCATGGCCAATAAATGACGGCATTTATTTGTCCTCTGGCGACTAAGTGGCCCAAGAACGCCCCCCCCCCCCCGGCCCATGATACCAAATGAAATTGGCCGCCATCCTCAGAGGAGGGAGGAGAGGAGGAGGGAGGCCATGACTGGCAATCGAGCCTTCGCCCTAGCAAAAAGGCGACGAGCTAACCGACTTGCGTCGCATGGCCAGAGCCCTTGAGCCGAACTAAAGCTCCAAACAATCAGGTTAGAGTTAAACAATTAAGGATACGAGGAGGAGATGCAAGAGAAGGTGTCCCATGATGAGCAACCATGATGGTGTCCCATGATGAGCAGCCATGATGAGCAACCATGATGAGCAACCTGCGGGACAATGAGGAACAACCGTGGTGAACAACCATGATGGGCAACCATCATGGGCAACCGGCGAGGCAATGATGATTTCACGATCGATCTCAGTATCGACCTCACTATCGATCCAACATTCGGTCTCACATTCGGTCTCACAATCGATGTCACTATCGATCTCACCATCGATCTCACTATCGATCCCACTATCAGACTATGGATCTCACACTATATATAAAAATACCACTATCGATCTCACCATCGATCTCACATTTGGTCTCTCTATCGATATCAATCGATATCACAATCGATGTCACAATCGATCTCACATTCGGTCTCACTATCGGTATATCACTATCGATGTCACTATCGATCTCACTATAGATCTCACGATCGGTCCCACAATCGATCTCACGACAGGACACCGACGGGCCACCGACGGGACAATGCGGGCTCGATCTTTCAATCGAACTCATAATCGGTCTCACTATCGATCTCACAATCGACCTAACTATCGATCTCACAGTCGATCTCACAACCGATATCACTATCGATCCCACTATCGATCTCACATTCGATCTCACAATCGATCTCAATTTCGGTGCCGCTATCAATTTCACGATCGATCTCAGTATCGATCTCACTATCGATCCAACGTTCGGTCCCACCTTCGGTCTCGCTATCGATCTCACGTTCGGTGTCATTATCAATTTCACGATCGATCTCACCATCGATCTCACGACAGGACGACGGCGGGCGACCGACGGGACAATGCGGGCTACCGCTTGACACGCGCCGGCGGGGGAAACATTTATATTGGCGAACCACTAACGACAGACAGGACAACGGCGGGCGACCGACGGGACAATGTGGGATACCACTTGACACGCGCCGGCGGGGGAAACATTTATGTTGGCGAACCACCAGCGACAGACAGGACAACGGCGGGCATCCGACGGGACAATGCGGGCCACCGCTTGACACGCGCCGGCGGGGGAAACATTTATGTTGGCAAACCACTAGCGACAGACAGGGCAACGGCGGGCAACCGACGGGACAACGCGGGCCACCGCTTGACACGTGCCGGCGGGGGAAACATTTATATTGGCGAACCACTAGCGACAGACAGGACATAGGCGGGCACCCGACGGGACAACGCGGGCCACCGCTTGACACGCGCCGGCGGGGGAAACATTTATATTGGCGAACCACTAGCGACTGACAGGGCAACGGCGGGCAACCGACGGGACAATTCGGGCCACCGCTTGACACGCGCCGGCAGGGGAAACATTTATGTTGGCGAACCACTAGCGACAGCAGAATGAATTCCTCTCGCCCGCGCGCGCAACTTCGCCTCGCCCGAACGCGCGACACGAACGCGAAACCGAAACCGATTTCCCGGTGGGGGGCTCTCCGTTCCACTTCGATCTCACCCCCCCAACCTCCGATCCATATTTATGCACACGTCGATATATATATATATATATATATATATATATATACACACACACACACCTATACGCCCACCCTACGGGTGATAAGGAGGTTGTGGGGGGGGGGGGGGGAGGGGGGTGGCTCATGACGACAACTGTGGTGAATGTGGTGCTGGTGGCCGATGATGGTGTGAGTGACGTGCCGGATTTGTTTTTATTCTTTCGTTTGGGCGTTTTGTGTCATTCGGTTTGCCGCTGCGCAACGCGGCACTCACCCCACGACGGTCCAGTCGACGACGCGTGCACTGGCAGGGCCTGGTGCGTGCGTCCGGACCTCTCGAACTTTCAATCGATCTCATAATCCGTCTCACTATCGATCTCACAATCGATCTAACTATCGATCTCACAGTGGATCTCGCAACCGGTCTCACTATCGATCCCACTATCGACCTCACATTCGATTTCACAAACGATCTCACTTTCGGTGCCACTATCAATTTCACGATCGATATCACTATCGATCTCACTATCGATCCAACAATCGGTCTCACATTCGGTCTCACTATCGATCTCACTTTCGGTGCCACTATCAATTTCACGATCGATCTCCCTATCGATGTCACGACAGGACAACGGCGGGCGACCGACAGGACAATGCGGGCTACCGCTTGACACGCGCCGGCGGGGGAAACATTTATATTGGCGAACCACCAGCGACAGACAGGACAACGGCGGGCGACCGACGGGACAACGCGGGATACCACTTGACACGCGCTGGCGGGGGAAACGTTTATGTTGGCGAACCACTAGCGACAGACAGGACAACGGCGGGCGACCGACGGGACAATGCGGGCCACCGCTTGACACGCGCCGGCGGGGGAAACATTTATGTTGGCGAACCACTAGCGACAGACAGGACAACGGCGGGCAACCGACGGGACAATGTGGGCCACCGCTTGACACGCGCCGGCGGGGGAAACATTTATGTTGGCGAACCAGGACAACGGCGGACAACCGACGGGGCAATGCGGGCCACCGCTTGACACGCGCCGGCGGGGGAAACATCTATGTTGGCGAACCAGTAGCGACAAACAGGACAACGGCGGGCAATCGACGGGACAATGCGGGCCACCGCTTGACACGCGCCGGCGACAGCAACATGAATTCCTCTCGCCCGCCCACGCAGCTTCGCCTCGCCCGCGCGCGCGACACGAACGCGAAACCGAAACCGATGTCCCGGTGGGGGGCTCTCCGTTCCACCTCGACTATATATATATATATATAGATGGATCGTTGTGCAAGTCCACATATGCATCTAAGGAGAGAGAGAGAGAGAGAGAGAGAGAGAGAGAGAGAGAGAGAGAGAGAGAGAGAAAAAAAAAGAAGAAAAAACAGGAAAGAGAAAGAGAGAGAGAGAGAGAGAGAGAGAGAAAAAAAGAGAGAGCATCTACAGATATATAGGTCGGTCGGTGGACAAGTACACACACATATATATACACACATACACATATACATATCTAAATATAGCCAAATCGGTGTGTATACCTATACGACCACCCCGCGGGTGATAAGGAGGTTGCGGGGGGGGTGGGCGGGAGGGGGGTGGCTCATGACGACAACTGTGGTGAATGTGGTGCTGATGGCCGATGATGGTGTGGATGACGTGGCGGATTTGTTTTTGTTAGTTCGCTTGGGCGTTTTGTGTCATTCGGTTTGCCGCTGCGCGCCGCGGCACTCACCCCACGACGGTCCAGTCGACGATGCGTGCATTGGCAGGGCCTGGTGCGTGCGTCCGGACCTCTCGAACTTTCAATCGATCTCATAATCGGTCTCACTACCGATCTCACAATCGATCTAACTATCGATCTCACAATCGATCTCGCAACCGGTCTCACTATCGACCCCACTATCGATCTCACATTCGATCTCACAATCGATCTCACTTTCGGTGCCACTATCAATTTCACGATCGATCTCACTATCGATCCAACATTCGGACTCACATTCGGTCTCACTGTCGATCTCACTTTCGGTGTCATTATCAATTTCACGATCGATCTCACTATCGATGTCACGACAGGACAACGGCGCGCGACCGACGGGACAATGCGGGCTACCGCTTGACACGCGCCGGCGGGGGAAACATTTACATTGGCGAACCACTAGCGACAGACAGGACCGACGGGACAATGCGGGATACCACTTGACACGCGCCGGCGGGGGAAACATCTATGTTGGCGAACCACTAGCGACAGACAGGGCAACGGCGGGCAACCGACGGGACAATGCGGGCCACCGCTTGACACGCGCCGGCGGGGGAAACATTCATGTTGACGAGCCACTAGCGACAGACAAGACAACGGCGGGCAACCGACGGGAAAATGCGGGCCACCGCTTGACACGCGCCAGCGGGGGAATCATTTATGTTGGCGAACCACTAGCGACAGACAAGACAACGGCGGGCAACCGACGGGACAATGCGGGCCACCGCTTGACACGCGCCGGCGGGGGAAACATCTATGTTGGCGAACCAGTAGCGACAGACAGGACAACGGCGGGCGACCGACGGGACAATGCGGGCCACCGCTTGACACGCGCCGGCGGGGGAAACATATATGTTGGCGAGCCACTAGCGACAGCAGAATGAATTCCTCTCGCCCGCGCACGCAGCTTCGCCTCGCCCGCACGCACGACACGAACACGAAACCGAAACGGATTTCCCGGTGGGGGGCCCTCCGTTCCACTTCGATCGATCTCACCCCCCAACCTCCTATATATATATATATCTATATCTATATATATATATGTATAAGGAGGAATCGGAAGTTGGAGGATATGAGTGGGAGGTTTCCCCGAAGAATGTGCGGATAGGTAGGACGATAGATAGACTTGTTGATGGAGCGACTCGGTTGATCGATTCATTGATTGGTTGGTAGATAGGTCGACTGATTTATGTGTCAACTCGATAGCCATATATTTCGATCCATACATCCGCTGGCACCAGGACCAGGCTGTAGGGCGAAGGTTCGCAATTTCCTGTACCAGTTGCAGCTTCGAATTTCCACTGTTACAGTTCTGCTCCTTGCTGCTTACTGTTCCTTGTTGATGGACCGCGCGAGGGGGGGAGGCCCACACGGGCAAGTTTAGCACGCCCTGACCGTGTGCTGTGAATTGCAGGGGTGGGTAAACATTTACACCCTTCACGCAGACCGGCGGGGCCAGGGTCCAAAAACACATGGTATTTGCAACATTTCTGTAATTCGATGACACTCCTCACGCAGATCGGCGGGGTCAGGGTCCAAAACCATATCGGATTTGCAACATTTCTGACATTCGGTGGCACCCCTCACGCAGATCGGCGGGGTCAGGGTCCAAAATAAATGGGATTTGCCACATTTCTGACATTCGGTGACACCCCTCACGCAGATCGGCAGGGTCAGGCTGCAAAAGCACACAGGCTTTGCAACATTTCTTAAACTCGTTGGCACCCCTCACGCAGATCGGCGGGGTGAGGCTCTAAAAACAAATGGAATTTGCAACATTTGTTGCATTCGGTGGCACCCCTCATGCAGATCGGCGGGGTCAGGGTCCACAAACACATTGGATTTGCTACATTTCTGAAATTCGATGACACCCCTCACGCAGATCGGCGGGGTCAGGGTCCGAAAACCAATGGGATTCTCAACATTTCTAACATTCGGATGCACCCCTCACGCGGATCGACAGGGTCAGGGTCCAAAAACACAAAGGATTTGCCATATTTCTGAAATTCGTTGGCACCCCTCACGCAGATCCGTAGGGTCAGGGTCCAAAAACATATGGGATTTGGTGCATTTCTGAAACTCGGTGGCACCCCTCACGCAGATCCGTAGGGTCAGGGTCGAAAAGCAAGCAGGTCCCGATACTGCTTCACGGCGGCGCCCAGACCTCATGATTTAGCTCTTGCATCTCCCATTATCCGAGACAGGGGGTTGGCGGCGTGGGGCGAAGCATTTACGGATATATATATATATATATATATATATATATATATATATATATAACACAAGTGGCACGTGTGCCCAGGCTCATACAACAAATTGAAAGGGCGTTTGAAGCAGGAAGGCACCATGACTGCAGAATCGGAGATGGAGAATGGGGGAGCTGGGGCGGCGCCGCCAGGGCGTGCCTAGAGAAGGGGAAGAGGCAGGAGGTGAACGCAGAATAATACAAGATCGAGGTCGCACTCGAGCGCAAGTGGGGTTGCCACACCTTGCGATGTGTGTACCAGGGCCCCCCAGGAAACCTCAGGAGGCCCGACTTGGATAGCGGAAGAGGCTCCAGGACGCCCCAGGATTGTGAGTGTTGTGTGTGTGTGTGATGTGTGCTCTGTGTTGTGCGTGTTTTCTGTGCGTTGTAGGTGTTGTGTGTGATATGTTTGTCTAGCGTGTGATGTGTTGGGTGTGATTTGTGTCTCTGTGTGTGCATGTAGTTCTAAGGCCCCAGGAGGCCCCAGGAGGCCCCAGGCGGCCTAAGGAGGCCCCAGAAGACCCCAGGAGGCTCCAGGAGGCCCAAAGAGGCTCCAAGAGGCCGCAGGAGGCCCCAGGAGGTTCCAGGAGACCCCCAGGAGGCTCCGAGGCGGGGTCTGGGGTACCAGAAGGTACAGAAAGCCCCAGGAGGCCCCAGGAGGTTCCAGGAGGCTCCCAAGAGGCTCCGAGGCGGGGTCTGGGGTACCAGAAGGTATGCCGGGGCTCGATTTTGGGAGGATGTCTCAGGCGAAATCGCCATTCTCTGAGAATCGGGGTCAAAACCATTGAACTTACAATATGTTTTTGAAGGTTTTATGTTAGAATGTTGAAATTCCCATGTGTTTTTGGACCCTGACGTCACGATCTGCGTGAGGGATGCCACCGATGTTCAGAATTTCGAGGATGCCCCTAGCGAAACGGCCAGAAAAATCGCGGACGCGGCGCCCCGCGTACGCATTAATCGCCTCTGAGCTCTACTCCCTCGGAGAGGTGCGTATGAATATATATATATATATACATATATATATATGTATGTATATATACACACATATATAGGTTAGTATATAGAAATGTGGAATACATATGTATATGTATATATTACTTCGATGAAAAACAAGCGGAAGTAGGTGGTAATCGTTTTCCCCGCGCACTCTTTGGTGGCGGCGGGTGTACGTCATCGCGCATCGACACCCTCCCCTTTCGCCCCCCCACGTCCTTATCACCCGTAGGGTGGTCCTATTGATATTATCTGTACATATATATATATATATATATATATTCATCCCTATCTGCACCACTACTGATCCATCAGCCGCACTATCGAATCCAATTGGTCTGGCTATCTATCGGCGGTCTGACTATCAATCCATCTACCTAGTGTAGTGGTATCGCAACCAATCATCATCTATCGAACTTCTTGTCTGACGACTGCACGATCTACCTGCAATTTTCAATCGTGGCACCGCAAGACAACCGCGGGACGACAACGAGACAACCACAGGGCAACCGCGGGACAACCATAGAGCAACGACGGGACAACAATGGGACAACAACAGAACAACCACGGGACAACCACGGGACAACCGCGGGATAACCACGGGACAACCATTGGACGACCACGGGACAACCACAAAACCACCGCGGGACAACCTCGGGTCAACAACCGGCCGGCCAACCGCGGGACACCCGACAACCACGGGATTGCCGCGGGATGCCGATCTGATGATCTACCCAATCCCACTATAAATGTACAAATCCCGCGATCAAACTACTGGTTGCTCCAACTATCAATCTCAAGATGTGTCGGTCTCATTACATATCTGCCTATCGCACAGCCGGCATCGATCTGTGTATCTATGTGGCGGTCTCACTATCTGTCTACAAGCGGGACAGCCGCACAACGCCCGCGGGACAACCCAGGGCAGGCCCGGAATGCCGGACACCGACCCGTTTTGTCGCGGCCTGGGCCCACGCCGGTGCGGTGGATTCGCGAGGCGTCGCCTCGCACGCCCTGGCGGCACAAACCGAAATCGAAAGCCCGATTGAGCGGCCCACCAAGCTAGGTCACATGCACACACATATGCATACTATACGATACTTATGGAGAGATCACGAGAAATAGAAAGATGTATGTACATATTGCTATATGTGTATCAGCCACCGTGCCGCGAGGCGCGAAGTGGAGACTCCTCCAGGCCCTCATGTGTCATCTGTCTTCTGTGCTCAAGGGTTTGGGGTTCTAGTATGTAATGGGCTGGGGCCTCCATTTCCCAAATTTCCCGGGCATTCCCGGGGTGCCTCGCCTGACTTGTCCAGACGCCAGAGGGCCCCAAGACGGGCCAAGAGGGCACCAGAAAACGCCCAAGAGGGCCCAAGAGGCCTCCTTGACAGCCTTTATGCGCTCCAGGACGCCCAAGATGGCCCCAAGACGACCCAAGAGGCCCCAAAGAAACTCCAAGATGACCCAAGAACGCCCAAGGCCCCAAATCGGCACCAGGAGGAACCCAAGAGGGGGAGCACGAACCGACAATTCGAGCCTTTCGCCCCAAGATGCCTCCAGGAGGCTCCAGGAAGCCCCCAAGAGAGCCCAACAGGCCCCCTGGAGGCCCCACGAGGCCCCCCAAAGGTCCCCAAAGAGGCCCCAAGAGGCCCGAAAACGGCCCCCTAAAGGCATCAAAACTGCCTCCAAGATGCCCCCGGGAGGCTTCCAACGATGTCCAAACGAACGTCCGAGAGGCCTCTTACCCACAACCCAGGCACGGTGGCGGGATGGGCCGAGGGCCATTTTTAGCGACAAGTTCTTGTGCCCCAGCGCCATATTGTGCTTTGGAGCAGAAGAACTGATATGGCAGCTGACGCGGCTCTCTGCTTCGTTCTCTTTATCCGGGCTCTCTACTTGTCTCTCCTTCTCTTTCTTTCATGGTCCCAAAGGGGCCTCTTAGGCTTCCAAGAGGTTCCCACGAGGCGCCCAAAAGTGCTCCAAGAGAACCCCCAAGAGGCCCCCAAAGACTCCCAGGCGGTCTCGAAGAGGCCCTCGAGAGGCCTCAAGAGCCTCCCCCCCCCGAGGCAGCCAAGACGCCTCAAGAGGCTCCCGGGACTGCCAAGAAACGCCCAAGCTGCCCCTCGCCATCGCTCGGACGTCCATTCCCTGTGTTTTTTTTCCCAACCATCCTGTGGTGTTGGGTCCTCGTTTTGAAAAGACGGTGGCCCGCGTCCCTCCTCTCCTCCTCCTCCCCCTCCTTCCTCCTCCTTCCCCCTCCTCTCTCCTCTCGTCACCCTCAATTTGGCGCACCCCTCACACGGTTCGTGCCCCCATACGAAGCCCCCCCAAGGTCCCAGTGGTGCAGTTCGCATGGCGGCGCCGCCCCATTCTGGCGCACCCCTCACACGGTTCGTGGCCCCATAGGGAGCTCCATCTAAGGTCCCAGTGGTGCAGTTCGCATGGCGGCGCCGCCCCATTTTTGCGCACCCCTCACACGGTTCGTGGCCCCATAGGGAGCTCCATCTAAGGTCCCAGTGGTGCAGTTCGCATGGCGGCGCCGCCCCATTTTGGCACACCCCTCACACGGTTCGTGGCTCCATAGGAGCTCCATCTGAGGTCCTTGTGGTGCAGTTCGCATGGCGCGCCGCCCCATTTTGGCGCACCCCTCACACGGTTCGTGGCCCCTTAGGGAGCTCCACTACGGTCCCAGTGGTGCAGTTCGCATGGGGGCGCCCCCCATTTTGGCGCACCCCTCACACGGTTCGTGGCCCCATAGGGAGCTCCATCTAAGGTCCCAGTGGTGCAGTTCGCATGGCGGCGCCGCCCCATTTTGGCACACCCCTCACACGTTTCGTGGCCCCATAGGGAGCTCCATCTAAGGTCCCAGTGGCGCAGTTCGCATGGCGGCGCCGCCCCATTTCGGCACTCCTCTCACACGTTTCGGGGCCCCATAGGGAGGTCCACCTAAGGGCCCCATGGCGCAGTTCGCATGGCGGCGCCGCCCCCTTTCGTCACACCCCTCCCGCGTTTCGTGGGCACATATAGAGAGCTCCACCTACGGTCCCAGTGGCAAGCTGCGCATGGCGGCGCCGCCTCAGTTTGGCACTCCTCTCACACGTTGCGTGGCCCCATACGGAGCTCCACCTAAGGGCCCCATGGCGCAGTTCGCATGGCGGCGCCGCCCTATTTCGGCACCCCCCTCACTTGTTCGTGGCCCCATACGGAGCTCCACCGAAAGCGCCAGTGCCACCGCCCGCATGCGCCACCCACACCCATGTTGTCACACCCCTCCCACGTTTCTTGGTCCCATAAGAAGCTCGAACGAAAGCCCCAGTGCCACCGCCCGCATGCGTCACCCACGCACATTCCGGCACACCCATCACGTGTTTCGTGGCCCCATAGGGAGCTCCACCGACGGCGCCAGTGGCTGCGTTCACATGCGCCCATCGCACCCATTTCGGCACACCCATCACCGTTCGCGGCCCCATAGGGAGCTCCACCGACGGCCCCATTGGCTGCGTTCGCATGCGCCCACCGCACCTATTTCGGCACACCTCTCACGCGTTTCGTGGCCTCATAAGGACTTCTACCGACGGCCCCAAGGGCTGGTTTCGCATGCTCCCACCGGACAACTTTTGGCACACCCGTCAGACGCTTCGTGGCCCGAGAAGGGAGCTCCTCCGAATTCGGAGCACACAACAACAGTATTCACAATTGCACATGGTTGGGTCCTTCGCCAGGCTAATTTCGGTTTCGTGCGTGTTTTTTTCACCAAATGGTCCAGGATGTTCTTCGAGGATCCTCGCCGGAAAAAAAATGCACACGTCTGAGCGATGCCAAGGCCAGGAGATGCCCAAGCTGCCCTAAGAGGCCTCCAAAAAGCGACCAAGAGAGGCCCCAGAGGTCCCCTAAAAGGTGATTTTGACGGTCCTGGAGGATGGTGCTAAAATCCCACCAGCCCTTTGGGGCGTGGGTGGCTCTGGTCCCCCTCTTCCAACCCTCTTCTTCCTCTTCGGTGCCCGCTTCTTCCTCTCCGGTGCGCATGGACATATCGGAGAGAGCGTGATCCACCGCCGCTATACTGTGGAAAATTGCCAACCTTTTCCTCCGGAGCCCGGGGGTCTCCCCCCCCCCCCCTCTCCGAAAATCCCCCCCCCTGCTGGAACCCACTCCCCCCCCCCTCCCCTCCCAGCAAAACCCCCCCCCTCCCCTAACCCCCCCCCCCCCCCTCCCTCCCCTCGAAAAACCGGTGGGGGTCACTACCGGTTCGAACCCCTCCCCCCCCCCCCCCCGGATCCGGAAAACCGGGGGGGGTCACTACCGGTTGGAACCCCCCCCCCCCCCTCGAAAACCGGAGGGGGGTCACTACCGGTTCGACCCCCCCCCCCCCACGCACCGCCAGCAAACGCTCGCATCACATCCCCCACTGTTGTTCCCAGCACCACTGTCCTCACCACCACTGTCCCCACTGGTTCCACCACCGTCCCTATTGTCCCCACCAGTGCCCCCACCACTGTCGCACTGTCCCCACTGTTCCCACAACTGTTCCCACCACGGTTCCACTCTCCCCACTGTCTCCACGGACCCAACCACTGCCTATCCCCACTGTCCCCACTGTCCCACTGACTCCTCCGCTGTCCCACTGAGCTGTCCCACTGTTCCCACCACTGTCCCCACTGTCCCCACCACTGTCCCCACTGTACCTCTGTCCCATTGTCCCACCGCCGTCCTCGCCGACGCCTTTACCAGTGTCCCCACCACCATTGTACCCTCCACTGTCCCAGTGTTTCCACCTCATTCCCACTGTCCCCACACCACTGTCCCCACCACCACCGTTCCCACCACTGTCCACTGTCCCCCCTGTTCCCACCATTGTCCCCACCACTGTCCCCACCACTACCGTCCCCACCGCTGTCCCGCTGTCCCCCCGCTGTCCCCACCACTGTCCCGCTGTCCCCTCACCACTGTCCCCGCCAACACCGTCCCCACCACTGTCCGCACCCCCACTCGGTTTTCCCCACCCCCCACCACTGGTGTGTCTGTCCCCACCACTGTCCCGCTGTCCCCTCACCACTGTCCCCACCAACACCGTCCCCACCACTGTCCGCACCCCCACTCGGTTTTCGAGGGGGGGGGGGGTTCGAACCGGTAGTGACATGATGGGGGGGGGGGGTTCGAACCGGTAGTGACCCCCCCGGTTTTCCGGAGGGGGGGGGGAGGGGTTCGAACCGGTAGTGACCCCCCCTCGGTTTTCCGCCAGCAGCGGTAGAACACGCTCTTTCACATATCGAGAGGTATAGAAACAAACGACGATACATATATATATATATATAGAGAGAGAAAAGAGAGAGAGAGAGAGAGAGAGAAGGACAGGGAGAGGGAGAAAGAGAGAGAGAGAGAGAGAGAGATAACCATGTATATATATAAACATACATACATATACATACACACATATATATATATAGGAGGAGAGAGATAATGATAGACATAGAGAGACATAGAGAGAGAGAGAGAGAGAAATACATACAGAGAAAGAGTGATATATACGCATACATCTCTATATACATTTATATATATATATAGAAAGAAAGAGAGAGATACATAGATAACTACACAGACGCGTAAGTATATCATATACGGGAGAGAGTGAGAGATACTGAGGGAGATGGAGAGGCGGAAGGGGGATGATGAGAGAGAGAGAGAGAGAGAAATAATGCAAACAAGCAGACATAACGACGATGCGTAGAGACAGAAAGGACGGGATAGCGATAGATGGAGAAAGAGAGAGGGAGAGAGAGATAGAGAGGGAGAGAGAAATAGAGAGTGAGAGGGGAAGAGGAAGGCGGGAGGGAGGGATATAGAGAGAGGGGTGGGGATGCAGGCGAGGAGGAGGAGGAGGAGGCGGAGGAGGAGGAGGAGGAGGAGGGGGAGGAGGAGGAGTGGCCTGAGAGCGCCGTCCGTCTGGCAAACAACGCCTCGCTTTCTCGTGTGGGCGACCTCGTCGCCTCCCGCGCGCCCGCCCGGAGCGGGCGAGGAAAGAAGACACAATCGTCCACGGGCGCTGCTCCGAGGGCCGCGGCCTTCCGGCTCCCAAGGGCCGCGACACACCTTGGAAACGGTCGACATGGGCGTTTCCGCGACGAGGCCGCCGCCGAGGACGAGGCGGGGCGTGCTGGAGCCGAGCCCCACGATGCACGAGGGGGCGGGGGGGGGGAGGAGGAGGAAAAGGAGAGGAGGAGGAGGAGGAGGAGGAGGAGAGGAGGAGGAGGAGGAGGAGGAGGAGGAGGAGGGGGAGGAGGAGGAGGAGGAGGAGGGGGAGGAGGGGGAGGAGGAGGAGGAGGAGGAGGAGGAGGAGGAGGAGGAGGAGGAGGAGGAGGAGAAGAAGAGGAGGCGAAGGAGGAGGAGGAGGAGGAAGAGGAGGCGGAGGAGGAGGAGGAGGGAGGAGGAGGAGGGAGGAGGAGGAGGAGGAGGAGGAGGAGGAGGAGGAGGAGGAGGAGGAGGAGGAGGAGGAGGAGGAGGAGGAGGAGGAGGAGGAGGAGGAGGAGGAGGAGGAGGAGGAGGAGGAGGAGGAGGAGGAGGAGGAGATGGAGGAGAAGGAGGAGGTGGAGGAGGAGGAGGAGGAGGAGGGGGGGGCCGATGCTCCCGACCGCGAGCGGCTCCCTTCCGCTTCTCCCGGCCGCCCCCCCCGTGCCGCCCCGGAGCGCTGGCTGGCGGCGCGCGGCAACGCGCCCCGCTCCCCCGCGCAGTGCGGGTAAGGTCCGCTGCGGCCCCCATCGAATCCTCGGGGTCGCTCGGCGGCTCGATCGTCGCCGCAGGCGCGCGAGGGCTCGCCGAAGCGCTCGCGGGCCTCCGCGAGCTGCGCCTCCGACCAGGCCGAGTGCGCACGCGCAGCCACGCCAGGAGCCGCCGCCGCCACGGGCGCCGCAGGCGCCAGCGGGGCAGCCGCCGTCGCGGCAGCGTCCCGAGGGGCCACCCGCCGCACGGCGTCGGCCCACTCGTCATCCAGGTCATCAGCACCGTCGGCACCAGCAGCATCATCCGCGCCTCCCACCGCCTCCGCGGCAGCAGGCCCCGCGGGGGCCGCACCGGCCAGAGCTACGACCTCCACCTCAAGCGCGCCAGCGCCTGCCGCCTTGCGCGCCGCCCTCCGCTGGCGCCGCCGCTGCCGCCTCGCCGAGCGCGCCGCGGGGTCGGCGGCCGCAACAGCAGGGCGGCCAGGAAACACCACATCGCCTCCAGCAACAGGCGCCGCCGCGGCCTGCTCCACGCGGACACGCAGCGCGAAGAGCGCAGCGGACACCGCGGAGCGCGCCACAGCTGCAGCCGTGCGCCTCGGCATGCCAGCAACACCGCGCACCGCCGCCTCGACCAGGGCAGCAGCATCGGCGTCCATAGCCCGAGCTCCTCCAGCACCTCGCGCGGCGGCCATCGCAGGGACGACCGAGGCATGGGGCATGCGAGCGCTTGAGCTAACATGCAGGAGAAGGAGGCGGCGGCGGAGGCGGAGGAAGAGGCGGAGGAGGAGGCGGAGGAGGAGGAGGAGGGAGGAGGAGGAGGAGGAGGAGGAGGAGGAGGGAGGAGGAGGGGAGGAGGAGGAGGAGGAGGAGGAGGAGGAGGAGGAGGAGGAGGAGGAGGAGGAGGAGGAGGAGGAGGAGGAGGAGGAGGAGGAGGAGGAGGAGGGAGGGGGACGACGAGGAGGGTGATAAGGCATCATGGCGACGACGTGGGCGACGGAACGCGAGGAAAGGAGAGAGGAGGGAAGGAGGGACGCCAAGCGAGGGCCGCGGAAGCAGCCCCGGGACTGTGGAGGCATTCGCGCGCGCCGCGGGCGGGGGCGAAACGCCACGGCGGGGCCAAAAGGCGGGTCCCCCAAAGGGCATGCCTGGAAGCCTCTCGGTGGTCTCCCTGGGGGCACCGCTGGCCGTCTTGGGGGGGCCTCTTGGGCTGGAACGGGCGGAAGGAGGAGAGTACGCAAGGGAAGGGGGAAGGGAGGGAACGTCTTTCTGTTGGGGGGGCTCTTTTTTTTGTTGCTTCTTGTTTCGGAACTGCGGCGGGGGCGGGGGGGAATGGGGGGGGAGGAGGACGAGGGAGGACGCGGAGGGCGAGCACGCTGGGAAGGCCAGGGGAGCGAACGGAGGGGACGGCGGGGGAGGAGAGCGGAGGAGCGAGGAACGGAGGAGGGGGGGGGGGCAGGGGGACGGCGGGGGCGAAGGGGGGCGGAGGGCGGGGGAGAGGGCACCCTCGCCCCCTGGATGGCCCCGCCTTTTGGGCCCCTGCCGCCGCCCGCGCGGGCGGGCGCTCGCCCACGCGAGGCGGGGACGGGGGGCCCTCAGCCGGTGCCCATGGCCTCGGGGGAGGGGCCGAGGCCCGAGCGAGCAGCGAGCAGAGGGCAGCCGCGGCAGCGGCAGGCGGGGGCAGAAGAGCGAGGACGAGAGGGGGGGCGGAGGGGGAGAGAATGAGCCCGAGGAGGTGGAGGTGGAGGAGGTCAAGGAGGAGGAGGAGGAGGAGGAGGAGGAGGAGGAGGAGCAATGGAGCAATGGCCGAGGGCGCAGAAGGGGATCCCGACTGAGCCTCGGAGGAAGCGCCGATGGGCGCGGACGAGCGCCCGAACTGCTGGCCACAGCTAGTCCGAGTCACCAGACTCGGGCAGTGGCTGCAGCACGGGGGCCGAGGGGGAGAGGGGAGCCGAAGGCGCGGGCCTGCTCAGCGCCGCAGCATCGGCTCGCGGCACAGGGCTCCGACCCTCCTCCTCCTCGACCCCACGAGCGACCCCGACCCCCCCATCCGCCACCCCCGTCCCGACGACAGTGAGCGTCTGCACGGCGGCCTCAGGGGCAATCGGGGCCAGCATCAGCGGGCCGAGCGCCTCCCCCGTCTTGGGGTGGCGGCCGCGCTGGGCCTGCTGCAACATTCGCTGGACTCTCTCACTTCGCGCACCACCCCCACCCGCTCCCGACCGAACTCCATCCTCCCTGACGATGCACGCGCGCTTGAGGCCCACAGAAAACCTCTGCGGGCGCACGGCGTGGGCCCCGCAGCGCGTGCAAATCAGCACACGGTCGCATTCCTGGACCAGGTGTCCAGGACCAACGTCCTGGGGATCACACAGACGGGAGGAGAGGGACTTCAGGGAGGACGGGGTCGAGGCCTGGCGCCAACAAACAGTGCACCCGATCGCGCCAGCAGGAAACAGGGCGAACGCGTGGGTGGTCGGCTTGCGCTGGCGGGGGGCTTTAGGGGCAGGCGGTAGCGGCCGATGGACGACGGGCGAGGCCATCATGGCCACTCTGTGGGCGGCAAAAGCGAGACATATCATCCGCTGTTTCGCCTGCTCCATCACAAACTTATGCGCGCGAATGACCGAGGAAGATCCAGACAGATCGAGCGCGGCCATCTTCGCGAAACAGTCAGCCCACATGTTACCAAAAAAATTCTCGAGGGGCTCTCCCGAGGAAATGCACGACGCAATGCCTTCATCCACGGACCTGTGAGCACGAGTCCAGGAGAAACGGGGCAAACGATCTAAACCTCTTTCAAACAGAGCGTGCAACTGCCTCCAGACACTCGCATGGGGAGCTGTCGGTCGAGCATGCCTGCCAAACCAAAGCTCCCCCTCCTGCGCCAGAGCCAGGTGATCGGTGACAAACTCAGACGGCCTGGGCGCCAATTCGAGACCTCGGAGGGCGGCGACCCTGTCGGCCCTGGGAACGGTTTGAATCGGGCCTCCGAGGCCACCAAAAACAGCCTTGAACGGCAAAAAATTTGGCGTGAGGGCCACGACCGCCCAGCCACACCGCCTAGCCTCGGGGAAATCGCTATCAAAACAGGACCCGTCGCCAAAAACTTTAGACGGCCACGGCACATCGCGGGCACCCCACTCTCGAACAGGCAGCATGCTGGGCTCAGGGGGCCGAAACTCGGGGCGCATCGGCAACGCGTAGAGCAGGTCGACAGCGGTGAAGTCCCACTCCGCACCAGCGCCCGTCTGGCCCTGCTCCCAAATGTCCTTCCTGACCTGCAGCACGTCCTCGGGGTACGGGCCCTGCTCCTCCCCCTCCTGCGCCTCGTGCACGGTGCAGTAGAACATCTCGTGCTCGAGGTCGGCAGGCGCGTGACCACAGAACTCACAAACTGCATTGTCCGTGTAACCTGCCTCGCGCCGACGGGCGGGCGTCCACATGCCGTCAGACTGAAGCTGTGCCAAAGCACCACGCAGCCCGCTGGACAGCCTCTGCAGGTGACCCTGACGAAGGGCTCGCATCCAGATATGCCTTCGGCTTCCGTCTGGCCGCCGAGCAGGGGCTCCAGGCAGATGGTCCAAAATACGATGGCTCTGCCAGCGCTCCAGGCTCAGGTACATGTAGTGCTGGACCTCGCTGGGACAGACCCTCAGCAGGTCGATGCCGACACCCGCGTCGTCCACGAGGACCGTGGCACTGGCCATGTCCCACCCAACTCTGCGCAGAGTGAGCCAGAGCGCAGAGATGGGACCCCTAGCACTGGCCCAAGTGACAGTACCG
The DNA here is from genome assembly GCA_963575745.1 of Prorocentrum cordatum. Classification (NCBI taxonomy): domain Eukaryota; class Dinophyceae; order Prorocentrales; family Prorocentraceae; genus Prorocentrum; species Prorocentrum cordatum. The sequence continues at coordinate 77,272 of CAUYUJ010014047.1, forward strand.
CGAGCATCCTCGAACTGGTCTCTCAGCGCCATCCAGGCCCTCTGCAGCTTGGCGAGAGAGCCGCGCGCGGCCCACACCCACACCGTGTACTGCTGCAGCAGGCTGCAGGTGGCGTGGTAGATCGGGTCGAAACTGCGCTGCTTCTGAACTGCCAGGTACAGTGTGAGGGAGCCGCTGCCACTGAAGCCACAAAAACTGCCTGCCAAGCTGCGCATCTGCTTCAGCTCGCCGTCGTTGATGCCGCTGACAGCCGCGCCGTGGCCGACCGACGGCAGCACGCCGGTGGTCCAGAGGCGCGCCGAGCGCCAGCGTCCAGCCCCCTTCTGCAACGCCTTCAGCCGAGGGCGACGAGCATCCATCTTCTTGAGGCGATCCTTCTGGACACTGCGCACAGCAGCGCAGGCCGCGAGGTCGTGGCCCAGGTAGCGCATGTGACGTTTGCCACCAATCTTGAGCAACTTGGCATACTGCCTGAAGTGATACTTGGACTGCTGTGTGACGGCCAAGTGCCCCGATTTGTCCAACTGCAGGACCAGGCCGAGGGGTTTGACCGCCTCGCAGAACACTTTCGTGGCAGTCGCAAGCGTGCGGGCACCACGGGCATCGGCACCAGTCCACGACAAAGCCACGTCGTCCACCAGGTCACGTGGACGAACCTCAGGAGCGATTCGAGCAGTCATGCGTAAAGTACGCGTCAGTAGCACCATCAGCAGCGTAGTGGCATGAGTGCACCCCGCCAGGATGCCCTGGTACGCACGCTTCGCCTCCGAGAGGGAGTTGTACGCAAAAATCGTGCGCTCCTGCTGGTAGAGCAGCACGAGCATGTACGCGAGCCTCATGGGAAACAGATTGGCCCTGCACTCGTCCAGCAGCGCCTGGTGACGCACCAACTCGTAGCACTTGAGCATGTCGAGCAGCACGATCAGGGCGTGGTCGCCCGTGAGGTGGGCCGTCTCCTTCTCGAGGGCCAGATCGAAGGCAGCGTCGGAGGAGGATCTGCCTCCCGTGTGCCCCCAGAACTCCTCGCTGGCGTTGTTCGCTTCCCACTGGGCAGAGACAGGCCGACGGGCCCTCCCCCACACCCGAACGAGCGTGTTGAGGAGAGCGATCAGGCGCCCCCCCCCTCCTGGTTTGGGAAGTCGAACGAGCTTCGTCAAGAGCCGAGCCTTGGGCCAGATGAGCAGCTGCTCGCAACGACAGAAGACGGCGGCCATCGCATCCAGGGCTGCGTCGGACAGGTGGTCCAACGCCCGCGGGGCAATCCTGACCTGCCCCGTGCCCGCTGTCCAGCTGAAGGCGCGAACCGCACGGCGTACGTCCCTGCCGCTGAGAGGTGGCAGCTGGTCCCACACCTGGTGGTCGCTGGGCAAATCAATCACCCCGTCATCGTGCCTCTGCCAGTACTGGTTCCAGTGCTGCACCTTACGATCGGCCAGCTGGTACGCGTGCTGGACACCTGCGCCGTAGTCGATCACCTCCTGGAGCGCCAGTGGCTTGGAAAACTTGTGAGCACGACTAGCGCCGCCTTCGAACGACGCCTCGGCCCACGCCTGCCAACTGGCGGCTACCTTACTCTCATGCGCCCGCTGCTTGCCCTCTGCCTTGACAATGATGCGCTCGATTTGCTGGTCGAAATCCTCCCGCACGAAAGCCGGGGGCCCAGGCACAAAAAGATCGACAGCCGCCTTGTCAAGATGTGGCCAAACATCGGAGCGAGCAGCAATCCTTTTCAAAAAATACTGGAACTCCAAAATGTGCCTCGCGGTCTTGTCGCGCAGCTTGCTGCAGTAGACCCTCGGACGGGGGCGTGCTCCAGCCGCTGCCGCCACCGCGCAACAGGACGCAGCCGCAGACGACGCACCCGTAGCCGAGGAAGTCGATGGCGATGGCGCCTCCGTCCCTGAGCAGTTCAGCCCTGGCAACAAGAGAGCAGGAGGGTCGGACAGCTTCGTGATGAACGATGCGAGAGCAGTGCGGACACGTCGGAACTGCCGCGCCCAACGCGCTGCAGCAAGCCAAGCTGCCACGTCGGGCGCCTTTCTCTTCCAAGACTGCCTCTCGTCAGGGTCGAACCTGGCCCACTCGAACGTAGGTGGCGCAGGCTTGGACGTGAACTTTGACACCTGCGGTCCGACGACATCGTAGCGGCCCTGCAGCTCGAACTCGATGCCCAGCAGCAGCTGGCCCCACACGTCGGCCATCTGCTCCGAGGAGGTCACCTGCCTGATCTGATTCAGCAGCGGGTCCCAGTCTGGCGGCGGCCTGGCGCAGCCGACCTTCGGCGCCTTGGTGACACCCTTGGCCTGCACCAGCTGCCGAGTCCACATCACCTGCGGCTGGGCTGCCAACCTGAGCGTGACGGGCAGGTGCGGCCAAGTATCTGCCTCACCGACTGCTGCATGGCTTATCCTCGGCATGACCTGGCAGGCCACGAAGAAGAAGTCGATCGTGCGCCCAGGGAGGGCCTGCATGCAAGTCGGCACCGATGGCGCAACCGCAACGCCATTGACCGAGTGCAGCCACGACAGCGAGCCCAACTGCTTGAGCTCCATATTGAAATCTCCTCCCACGATCCACGGCATCTGCAAAGTGTCGAGCACCTTCAGATACTGATACAACTTGAACAGGATGGCCAGGTTCTCTGGCGACAGCTGCTCGTCAACCCGCATATACAGAGAAATCATGACGAAGCCTCGCTTGCCACCGCAGTTGACGTGCGCCGCCACCATGCGCCCTGGCTCCAACGTTGGCCCTTCTAGCGCAGGGGGGCCCTGTGATGAGCACACGCTTGGGCACCAAAACCGCCACGCCGCCCTGACTGCCAGTGCCCTGTCCAGGTAGCGCAGCCTCCCAGACACCGTGGTAGCCCTCGGCGAGCGCGTCCCGCTGGGCCTTGGCCAGGGCCCCTGGCAGCGCATGATGCTCCTGCACGGCGACGCACATGCTTGAACAATTCGCCAGGTAGTCAACCATGGGGCCGCCTGACGAGACATTGATAGTGGTGACACCGATAGACTTAGCCATTGCGATGGGCACGAGACACAGCCACAGCAGAAAACGAAAGGGCGCCAGGGCATCAGCAGGCAACGACCGCCTTGTGCCGCTTGCGCCCGAGCCTAGCCATGATCTCCTCGATCCTGCGCTTGTCGCCTCCTGCACTGACGATCTCATCGACGAACTCGGCGCTGCTGGCCTCGTCCTGCTCCATCGCGTCACACTCCGAAGGCGGGCTGCCGCCAGGCGCCCGCTGGTCCTCAGCAGCGGCGGCAGCAGCCGCAGCGGCTTCGGCCCTCTCCCGCTGCTGCTTGACCTTGGCCTCCTCGCTGAGCAGCTTGAGGCGCTCCAGGTCCTCCTTGAGGCGTTCCGACAACCCATGCTCGGCGCCGAGGAAGTTGAGCACCTGGTCGAGCCCCGCCAACGATTGGCCGAGCCCGACGATCGGCTCATCCAGCGGCCCCTTGCCGTGCTCAGGCTGGGGGGGCAGCGGGGCCTGGCTCTGGAGCTGCCGCTGCTGCTCCTGCAACTCCAGCATCTGGGTGTCGAGCGACGCCAACTGCTGCTGCGCCGCCTGCTCCTGCTCATGCAGCAACGCCAGCTTCTCGCGGATCCCCACGAGGCGCCGCTGCTGGTCCTCCTGCAACTTCTGCTGCCTGCTGATCTGGGCTCCGAGGTCACGTAGCCTCTGGCCCAAGGGGCGCGCCGCCGCCAGCTTCGCCTTGAGCTCAGATTGCTCCTTGACGAACGCCTCCTTTGCACGAGCGAGGTGAGGATCGGCACTGCCCTCGACCGTCTTGAGCAGCTCGCCCAACTCCCGCAGCCTCTGCTTGTCCTTGTCGGATCCGCTGAGCTCCTCCTCGGCCTCCACGGGCGGGGCCTCCGCACGCTTGAGCTTCGCATTGGCGGCCGCCAGCTCCTGCTTGAGCTTCTGGACCTGCACCGAGTCCGCCCATGCAGAGAAGGACCTCCCTGGCCTGCGAAGCGACGGCAGCGGCGGCTCGCGATACTCCTTGAAGCAGAGCCCCTTGCCCAACTTGCACTTGGCGCAGGATGTGGCGTCGGCGAAGTTGAACCAGGGAAGGCCCTTGGGCCCGACGCAGCTCTTGCAGTACCATTGCCGCTTGCTCTGCTCCGAACGGTAGTGCTGTGGCGCCATCCAGCAGGCTGGCCTCGCAGGAGAAAAAAGGAGGAGGGGGGGAGGAGGAGGAGGGGGAGGAGGAGGAGGTGGAGGAGGAGGAGGAGGTGGAGGATGTGTTCAAGGTCGGGAGTCATACCAATATCACGAGTACAATAATAGGAACACGATCCGCAAAAAGAGAACTAATGCAATCACCACAAACCTTATTTCATGTTATAATGTTCCTTAAACGCAATTCCACACCGTTCCTTGGACGCTCTTCCGAAGGATGGGTTCACGGCCTGCGCCTCTCAGGAGGATCAACGGCGAACTTGGAGCTTGCCACTTTGTTTGGCAACACATTATTCGATGCAGAGACCCACTCATGTGCACCTCATCTCCTGGCGCTTCCCGCTACGAGTGCTCTCTGAGTGAGAGCGCCCTAGCCTGTGGAGCCTGAGCGCTCCCTGGCGGATACCCCGCGGAATGCCTAATTGCTCTGACTGTCGCATCGGGATGGTCTTGGGGTTAGGTCGGGCGTGTCCCCCTACAAGCGAAACGTACAAAATACCGGTCAAAACATGCACAAAGAAAGAGTCAGAAATGGTACTGGCTATGTCTCGACCATTGTTGAATCTCCCCCCTGCAGAGGGACACGCCCGACTTCATCCTGGGGCTCTGAGGGGATGGGAGCCCCGGGGCTGCCCGCACCAGCGTCTCGCTCGCGGCGTCCCCGCGCCGCGGCCGCGAGCGGGCACGCGTGTGCAACACCCCCTTTGGGCGGCTCCCCCCCGTGGGGTGCGACGTGCCTGGCTGCTGCGCCGCGGTCATCTCGGGCCGGGCGACAGGGGGGGATAGCGAAGGGGGGGGTTTGAGAATCAGCTCACGTCGCTGATTTTCCGGGCGCCTCCCGGCGCAGGAGGCGGCTATGTATCAAGGAATGGGCCCCTCGGTGGGGCCGAAACCAGCTGCATGCAGCAGATTTCGTAACCCCCCCTTTCCCGATCCCCCCCTTTCGTCCGGCCCGATAATCGTGGGACTCTGAACTGAGAGGAAGCGGGGGCGCGCAAACACGGCTGAGCGATCCATGGATTTGGCGCGCGGTCGCCAAATCCATGGATCGGGGGAGGTGCCCTCCCCAAAGTGCGGCCGGTGCCGCCTCGTTCGGCGGCCGAAATCCTCGATTCCCCATGGAAGCGGGACCCGTCGCCAATCCACGCCCCCTTTAATCCATGCTTGCGATCGAAGCGGGAATGCCCAAACCAGCGTTGCGCCCAAGACCTCCCCACCACCTGGCCGACGCCGGGCAAGTGCGACACCTCCTCGGGGTGCCAAATGCCATGCCTGCTGGATCGCGGTGATGAGATCGCTTCCGAGAGGCAGGCGTCCGGACGCCGCGCCTCGCTCGAGACATCCTCACAATCAATGCGCGAGCAGGACAATATTGTACCCCCTGGCGGCTCCCCTTGGGGTGCCCGAGTGTTATGCCTGCTATCTTGAGGTGATCATGGTGCTCTTCAAAAAAAGAGTCAGAAACACCTAACGATCGCCTCGCCCGAGACATCCCCACAATCTGGGCGCGAACGGGGAAATGTCTTACTCCCTGGCGGCTCCCCCTCGGGGTGCTCAAGTGCTATGGTACATCGCGATGATCATGAGCGAGTCTGAGTATGAGAAGCGAGTGCGAGTGGGTCGGAGTATTACTGAGTCTTAGTGGTGCTGGTCAGGATTTGACTGGTCTGTGTGCATTAGTCTCAAGAAGACAGAGTCAGCTGCGTATGAATGGATCTGACTGTGAGCGATCTGAAGGGGACTTGGTAGGATTAAAAACAAATCTGGATACTGTATCGGTGGATCTGTGGTTGTGTGTGATCTTAGAACCAGTAATTTGAATATTGATGAATGTGTCTGAATGTGAGTGAGTTTCAATACGAGTGAGTCTCTCAATGAGTCTCAGTCTGAGTGAGTCTGAGTCTGAGTGGGTCTCAATGTCAAGAACTACGAGTACTAAAACCACTCGCGTGCTTCGCGCGCGCTTAGGCTCTAGCAAGCTCTAGCTCTAGTTTACAGTTTTCGGTATCGGAGGACATCTTTTGTCCAACGGATCGTACACGTCAGGGAACTACACCTGCGGCCCCAGAGACAGGCTTGGAGAGACGAGGTTCGCATAATAGCACGCCCCTCACGCGGATCGTGCACCGCAAATAAATGCATTTGCGGCACCAGCAAACGGCGTCATAGCATCGCCCCGCTCATTTCGTGGAAACCTCTCACACGGATCGTGGCCCGCAAGGAGATCCACGGACGGCCACATAGACAAAGTTCGCATCCCGCCCTCCCGCCTACTTCGGCACACCTCTCACACGGATCGTGACACACAAGCATCTCCACCCACGGCCCCAGAGGCAGGGTTCGCACTGCGCCACCCCCCCAGGCCATTGCGGCACACCCCATCACGCGGATCGTGCCCACAAGGAACACCACCTAAAGGCCCAGAGTCAAGGTTCGTACAACGCCCCCCCACCGCCCATGTCGGCACACCTGTTACTTGAACCGTGCCCCCAAAGAAATTCGCTTCGCATGGCGTCCCCGTGCCCATTTCAGAACATGCCTCGCACGGGGCGCGCCCGGAAGAGGTCCACCTGCGGTACAAGTGGGCGTGTTCGCGCGACCCTTCATGCGGATTGTGCCCCACAAAAAATTCAGCACACCCGTGCACGCGCGCCCCGCGGCAACAATCCTTCCGCATTGACCCGCTGCTCGCAGTGCATGAATAGAGAAAGAGAGAGAGAGAGAGAGAGAGAAAAGAGAAAGAGAGAGAGAGAGAGAAAGAGAGAAGCCCGCGCCCTGCACTGCACATGACTGCATAAGGATGGGTCCGTCGCCAAACCAATCGCATACTTATCTATGATCTTCAGCCCGTACTGCTACTGTGTCCAAGTTTTGGGCCTGAGGATCGGGTCGGGCGAAAGGGGGGGGTTGGGAAAGGGGGGGTTACGAAATCTGCTGCATGTAGCTGGTTTCGGCCCCGCCGAGGGGCCCATTCCTCGATACATGGGCGCCGGGAGGCGCCGGGAAAATCAGCTACGTGAGCTGATTCTCAAACCCCCCCTTTGCTATCCCCCCCTTTCGCCCGACCCGAGAGGAATCTTGGATGCCAGTAGTTGGGGGTCACTTGGCATGCCCCTCGGGCGCCTCGTGGGGCGAGTTTTGAACCTTCTTGTGGCCGCATTTGGGCCCTGTGGGGGCCTCCTGACGCTTCTTTTGGGGCCCTTGGGGGCCCCTTGAGTCCCTGCTGCGGCCTGGGGGGCCCGCTGGTGGCGGAGGGCTCGAACTGTCAAATGGAATTACCCCTCTTGGACTCCTCTTGGGGCCGCCTTGGGCTGTCTTGTGCGCATTTCTTGTTTGCCGCGCGCTCTGCCAACCAAGGACCAAATCAATTACCGGACGCGCCAGCCGCGAGCTGCGCCAAACGCACGCTGAGCATGCAAACGGTGCGAGAGCAAAACTGGCCTTCCCGTCTGACCGTCGGCGCCCGCCATGTCCGGCCGCCATTCCAGCTATCGGCTCGTGGAGCCCACAACGCTTTGGCAAGGATCTGGCGGAGCAGCGTCGGCGCAAGGGGGCGTGCGCGCGAGCGCGCTCCGTCGTTGCTCTTCAATTCGACTTGTGGCCTGCAACAGGCCGAGGGCGCGCAAGAGAGGCGGTGGACAGGGCCGAGGGAACTGGGATCATGCCATGCTTGTAGGAGAGAGCTCGAGATGGATTACCTGCGGGCTGCGCGCCGAACTCGGTGTCGGACTCGGAGCTGGCACTGAGATTGTCAGAGCATCGCCCCGCATCCTCATCCCCGACAATGGGACGACTTTGCTCTTGCCGGTGGACGTTCCATTACCGCTGAACCTGATGTCCAATCCGCTCCGTGCCGCAGAATGAAAAATCGTGACTGCACGGACGTCCAAGCCTTGGTAATCGTCCGCAGAACAACGGGGGGCCGCATCCGCAACCCCCGTATTCACGAGATTTGACATCGTGGCGTTCTCTACCGCGATGTCTTTCTGGAAGCCCAACCTCAAAGCGACGACCCCCTTGCTACGATGGCTCATTGCGTCCCCTTAGCACTCGAAATTGGTCTTGGGGTTGCCGTGCCCTGTCCAGAGAGACTTGATGAGGCTTCCTGTTTCATCGCAGGTCGATCCACCTCCGGCCCGCTGCTGTATGCTGAGCGAGAAGTGAAGGCCACCGAAATAGAAAGAAAGGGCGTCCTTCGAGACGTCCGTTTTTTTGTTGTTTTGCAAATCGTTCCTAAAAACACCCATGGTGAATTGTGCGGCTGTGAACGAGTTTCCGACATATGCGAAATAATTGCGAACGTCCCATGCCTGGTCGATGCGGAAGACGCCCCCATCCACGCCGACAGCCTCGTTCCCATTGACCCATGTTGTCATAACCGGATCAACCTTCACTCTTAAGTCATGTGTGTGGATATGTTTCAAAACGATGTCCTCCACCATTTTCTCGAGGGGGTAAATCGACGTGTCCAGACAAACGTCGAATCTATAGATTGCCGCTCCGCTCCGGTGAAGCAAAATACTGTAAATTGCTGAACCGTCTGGCAACGTGTCGCCAACACCCATGACTGATAGCAGCGGCCCCCCGGAACCATCCATACAAGTCTGAAGATCGGCGCGTAGCTGCGTGAAGCGCTCGTCAACGGTCTGGTTGGAGCCCCTGATTTCGGCATTTGTGCTGGCCATGGGCGACGCTATTCTAGAGACTTTGGGCATTAGCGCGTTCGCGACATGGTCCATGAAGCTGGCGTGGCTCAACTTGGCACCAAAGGTCTGAGTCAAAGATGGCCCTATGTCCAAATTTTGCAGGAGAGCGCTCGGAGCGCTGTTGAGTGCTACTCCACCCCCTTCAACATCCTTTTACAATCAAATTCTCAATGGTCACGCCATCAGTATCGCTTCCGTGTGTGCTATGGTGCGAGGGGAAGGTCAAGCACGCAATCGCGAATACTCACGTTGCGCGCGCTGGTTATGAAACCGTTTACGGACTGTGGCGAGCCCTGGCCAGCAATGAGCGGTGCCGAGTTAAGTTCGATCATGCTGGAAAAGCGCTGCTTTTTTGTGGAAATCCTGTGGCGTGGCAATGCTGTTCGCCCGCAATCGATCTCCACGTTGTCTGCCTCCACCGTCAACGCTGCGAACAAACCAAGCATGTACCCCACCATTTTGGAGATAGAGATTCGAGTCCGCGGGAATTTCGCTCCAGCTTAAATGGACCCCCCTGTAGGGTTGAGTTCGATGTTCTGCTTTATGTGATTTGTGCCAAGCGACCGGATCCGAACTGTGCCGACCGCAAAATCATCTGCACAGAAGTCGCCAACCTAGCGGCTTCGCAAACGCGGGAAACCGTGGATCAATCCGAAGTTCACCACGAGCGCAAACATCTGGACATAGTAAACACATCCCATGTGGATGATGTCGATTAGGAATTCTGGGTGCAGTTGGATGATGACGATAGCCAATCTACAAGGTGCAATTTAGCTACTGAAATTGTACCAAACTGGCTGCGGAAACTGTCTTGGGCGCCTCTCGGACCGTCTTGTAGCTCTCTTGGACCGTCCTGGGGCCCTCTTTGAGGCCTCTTTGACCGTCTTGGGGCGATCTGTCGGGCGGGCCGTTTTGGACGCTGGTCAAACCCAAAGTGCGAATATGTTTTAAATGTTCGATTCCCTCGGGGATGCAACAATTTTGGCCTCGGGGCCCTCTCGGGGAGCATCTTAGAGACTTCTTAGGACATCTTCGGGGCCTCTTGACCCATCTTGGGACAAGTTCCTCGGGCGGCTTCGGCCCTGCTATGCCGATCTGGTCCAATGCTGGTGGTTCCCAGAAACATTTGAGCGGCTGGGGGGGGTCCCGGGAGGCCCTGAAGGGGCCAGCCATGTCGTGGGCCGACAAGGAGGGAGGATCTGGGAGGGTGTCCTCGCCTGGGCCCCCGGCTCCCCGTACCAGCAGCAGCACAAGCAGCACCACCAGCAGCAACACCAGCGCCAACACCACTCTCGCGAGACAGCTTGCGCGACCGCTCTTGGGGTCCCCTTGGAAATCTCAAGTGGCCATCTTGGGGCCCTCCAGGAGCGTTCAGGATCCTCGAAGACGGCTTGGGATAGCCCCACGAAGGCCGCAGGGGCGTCCAAGGGTGCCCCAAGCAGTCAAAGCATCAGTCACGCAAGCGCTCTCTCGCGTGACCGCTCTTGGGTCCTCTCGGAGCACTCTTTTGGCCTTTTTGGACACCCCTGGGGCCCTCTTGGGGCCGCTGTAGGACCGCGTAGACGATTTTTGGAGCCGTCTTTGGCCGTGCGAGGGTCCTCCTGGGGCCGCTGTGAGGTCGCCTTGGAGGCCTCTGGGGCTCTCTAGGGAGACTCTTGAGGTAGGTTGGGCCGCTCTTGGGGGCCTCTTGGGTAGTGTTGGTGCGATCTTGGAGGTCTCTTGGTCCGCCTTGGACTGTGGGAAAGCTGGAAAAGCGAGAACGCGAAAATCCTTCAAAACCTATTACCAAATATATGAATTTGACTTTTTGGGGGGCCTCGTGGGGGCCTCCTGGGGGCCTCCTGGAGGCCTCTTGGAGGCCTCTTCGGGCATCATGAAGGCTTCCTGGGGGCCTCTCGGGGCTTCAAGGGAATCTCTGGCCACCGACGCCGCCGACGCCGACGCCGACGCCGACGCCGACGCCGACGCCGACGTCGACGTCGACGCCGACGCCGACGCCGACGACGACGACGCCGACGACGCCGACGACGCCGACGCCGACGCCGACGCCGACCGCGACGCCGACGCCGACGCCGACGCCGACGCCGACGCCGACGCCGACGCCGACGCCGACGCCGACGCCGACGCCGACGCCGCCGCCGCCGCCGCCGCCGCCGCCGCCGCCGACACCGACGCCGACGCCGACGCCGACGCCGACGCCGACGCCGACGCCGACGCCGACGCCGACGACGACGGACGACGACGACGACGACGACGACGTACGACGTGCGAACTCGCCGCCGGTGCCAACACGGCGCGAACTTCGCGCGCAGCGCCGCTCGCGGGCCGGGGCGCCGCGCGGAGCCGCTCGCGGGGGCGCGCCGTTCGGCGCCTGTGCGGACCGCCGCCTCGGCGCCCGCCTCGGGCTCCGCCGCCTGCCGTGCCCACGCGGCGCCCGCCTCGGTCTCCACCGCGCGGTGGCCCCGCAGCGCTTCGCCCCCGCGGCGCCCGCGCCCCAGGCGCGGCCCGCGGCCGACAAGGGCAGGCCGCGGAGATCGCCGCGAGGCCGCCCGCCGCCGTCGGCTGCAGCTGGGCCCGTTGCTGGCTCCAGTGGGGCGACCTCGGCGACGGCGTCGCCGCGCTGCCGCCGACGACGCCGCGGCCGCCAGCCCTCGGCGCGGCGCCCGCGCTGCGCGGCGCCCAGAGCAGCGGCGGCCCCCGCGGCGCGGGGCGCGCGGCACGGGCCCGCGCGCCCTGGGCGGGGCCGGCGCTGCGTCGCCGAAGGGCGGCTGCCCTGACCTGGGCGGGCCCGGCGCTGCGCCACCGCCGCGCCACCGCCGCGCCACCGCCGCGCCGCCGCTGGCCGTCGACGCTGCGCGGCCGCCACGACCTTGGCGAGGCCGGCGCTAGAGAAACCCAGAGATCCAACGTCGTGAACAAAACAATGTGGAGGTGTTTCGGCGCTTATCGGGAGCGGCCAAGAGGGGGGTGTCCAAGAGGGGGGGGTGCAAATCATGACCGGCGGCATGTGCGCGGCCCAGCGGGGGGGCCAGGGACGTAATGAAATAAGAAGAGGCGCCATGAAATCTGGCGAAATATCATGACCCCCGCCATGATATCCCCCCCCCCTAGTCATCACCCCCCTCGTTTCCGCCCCCGAGCTTAAATCGGCTCTACATGGCGTCGCCGGGGCCGGGGACGGTAAACAACGCTTCAGGATGAAATTCAGGTCCCCAGGGAAAGCGTCCTACTCTCGGGGAGACGTAAGACTCGGGTGCGGGGGACTCGGGATTTGCCCGACTCGGCCCTCATAAAAATGGACGAGGCCCAATCTGAAATTTGACGCGAGCTCCCGCTGCACACATCCCACGAAAACTGGACCGCCAAAATCCAGGACGCGCTCGTCAAAAAAACGTGAGCAAAACCAAGTTCTGGCTTACTCGGGTCTTGCGTTTCCCCGATACCCCCCAAGACCACATATATATATATATATATATATATATATATATATATATACTAGAACCACGCGCGCGCTTCGCGCGCGCTTAGGTTCTGTCGAGTCACAGACCCAGGAATCGTTGTGAGAAGAAATTGGTGACGCGAAGCGTCGTGGGGGCGTCCTTGGACGTCTGGGGTCTCCTGGGGCCTCTTGAGGGGCCTCCTGGGGGCCTCCTGGGGCGGAAGGCTCGAGCTTGCGGTTCGTGGTCCCCCTCTGGGCCCCCTCTTGGGCCCGTCTTGGGGCCCTCTTGGGCCATCTTGGGCGCGGAAAGCCCAAAAGACAACTTTGTTGAACATGTACGTTTTACGAAGGGAATGGGCCAACTTTTGCGTCTGGGGGCCCTCTTGGGACGCATGTTGGAGGCTTCTTGGGGCGTCTTGGGGGCGTCCTTGGACGTCTGGGGTCTCCTGGGGCCTCTTGAGGGGCCTCCTGGGGGCCTCCTGGCGGCCTCTTGGGGCGGAAGGCTCGAGCTTGCGGTTCGTGGTCCCCCTCTGGGCCCCCTCTTGGGCCCGTCTTGGGGCCCTCTTGGGCCATCTTGGGCGCCTCTTGGGCCGTCTTGGGGCCCTATTGGGCTGTCCTGGGGCCCTCTTGGAAGCTTCTTGGGCCGTTTGGGGCGGTCTTGGGCGCCTCTTGGGCCGTCCTGTAACGTCGGAAAGCCCAAAAGACAACTTTGTTGAAAATGTACGTTTTACGAAGGGAATGGGCCAATTTTTGCGTCTAGGGGCCCTCTTGGGACGCATGTTGGAGGCTTCTTGGGGCCTCTTGGGGGCGTCCTTGGACGTCTGGGGTCTCCTGGGGCCTCTTGAGGGGCCTCCTGGGGGCCTCCTGGCGGCCTCTTGGGGCGGAAGGCTCGAGCTTGCGGTTCGTGGTCCCCCTCTGGGCCCCCTCTTGGGCCCGTCTTGGGGCCCTCTTGGGCCATCTTGGGCGCCTCTTGGGCCGTCTTGGGGCCCTCTTGGGCTGTCCTGGGGCCCTCTTGGAAGCTTCTTGGGCCGTCTTGGGGCGGTCTTGGGCGCCTCTTGGGCCGTCCTGTAACGTCGGAAAGCCCAAAAGGCGACTTTGTTGAAAATGTACGTTTTACGAAGGGAATGGGCCAATTTTTGCGTCTAGGGGCCCTCTTGGGACGCATGTTGGAGGCTTCTTGGGGCCTCTTGGGGGCGTCCTTGGACGTCTGGGGTCTCCTGGGGCCTCTTGAGGGGCCTCCTGGGGGCCTCCTGGCGGCCTCTTGGGGCGGAAGGCTCGAGCTTGCGGTTCGTGGTCCCCCTCTGGGCCCCCTCTTGGGCCCGTCTTGGGGCCCTCTTGGGCCATCTTGGGCGCCTCTTGGGCCGTCTTGGGGCCCTCTTGGGCTGTCCTGGGGGCTTCTTGGGCCGTCTTGGGGCGGTCTTGGGCGCCTCGTGGGCCGTCCTGTAACGTCGGAAAGCCCAAAAAGCAACTTTGTTGAAAAATGTACGTTTTACGAAGGGAATGGGCCAATTTTTGCGTCTAGGGGCCCTCTTGGGACGCATGTTGGAGGCTTCTTGGGGCCTCTTGGGGGCGTCATTGGACGTCTGGAGGCCATCTTCAGCATCTCGGAGCCCTCTTGGAGGCCTCTTGGAAGTTTCTTGGGCCGTCTTGGGCGCTCCTGGGGCCGTCTTGTCTGACCGGGGAGGCCTCCGGCAAGCCCCGACGAGCCTCCGGGCCCCCCGGGGCGCACATTTGTGGTCGAGGTCCCGGCCCCGGGCCCCCGGACCCGGTGCGCCGTTATATGTATATATATATATATATATATATATATATATATATATATATATATTATGAACAAACCATCAGACACTTGGGGACGTCGCGGGCCCCTGGGGCAGCCGCGGCCTCGCGAATGGCCCCCCGGTCCCGGCGAGACCCGGCCGAGGCCCGGCGCCCGCCTCTCTGCACGCCCGAAGCGGGTGCGGGGGGGGACAGGCACGGATGCCCGCGCCGCTGGGCAGGCGGCTTTGAGCCTCAAATGGGCAAGGTCCGCGGCGACACCGGCAACAAGTCCCGTTCAAAATGGGGAGGTTTTTGCTGGCGGCCGGGGGGTCTGACCTGGAGGGGCCGCAAGAGAGTGGAGAGTGTGTCGACACAGGGGGATGGGGGCAAATTTGCTCAAAGTCGGTCTCCCCAGAAATCCCGAGGTCGAGAATGATTGCAAATTCTCGAACCGCGTCCAGCCGTGGAAACGAGGGCCCCCCATTTTGTATCCCCACCATGCATGCTGGCCGGAACCAATGTTGGGCCGTCCCACCTCAGAAACAAGGGGATTTTGGACGAAACGTTAAATGTAGTCAAACAAACGGAAAAATCAAACGTACTAAAAGAATCGTCCCCCGACTATTTTTGCCTGCTTTTGAACATTCCCCATGTAGAGGGACAGGCCCGACTTAAATCCAGCTCCGAGAACAACAGCTGACGGCACTTCGTCCTCATTTTGTCCGTGTTCGTTCCTGCCGCGCCGGGCCTCGGGCGGCCGCGGCAGAGCCTCAGGCGCGCCCCGCGAACAAGTCCAGCCCGTCCGAACTCGCGAACGGGTTCGGCTCGGAGAAATTCGCGAAGTTCTCCGACGCGCCCGGGCCGGGGAGGACGTCCTGTGGCGTGTGTTCGTCGTGGTGTTTTGTCCCGTGCTGCTTTGTGCGCTGTGTGTGTTGTCATCTGTTGTTGTTTGTAGTTTCTTGGTCCCCAAACACTGATTGCTTCACGGGGTGTCCTTTTTTTCTCGGCGGTGGACAAACCTCCCTTTAGTAGACCCCCCCTTGATGAAAACGGCCTGGGACCGAAACCGACGGACCTGGACCCGCAAAAATGACGGCCGCGACGCCCTCTCGCGAACCGAGAACGGCCAATTCCTTAGTCGACGTGTCGGGGTAGGAGGTCTGTCCAACCCCGATTTTCTCTAACATGATGGCTGATTTCCAATGCAAGGGCTCCCAATTTCGCGCTTCGCGCTGCGCGAAGCGCGAAGTGCGAATAACTTCGCGCTCTCGCGCCGCCTCCCAAGGGAGAAGAGGAGGACGAGGAGGAGGGGGAGGAGGAACGAGGACCGCGAAGCGCGAATAACTTCGCGCCCTCGGGGGAGCCCTTGCCAGTGGCGGCCCGGCCGGCTCGTGGCCGCCCGTCGCCGCCGTGCACTGCCATCGCGCTGCGTTGTGTGGCGTTGCGTTTTCCCCGAGGAGGAGGAGGAGGAGGAGGAGGAGGAGGAAGAGAAGAGAAGGAGGAGGAACAAAGAGTAGGAGGATGAAAAGGAGGAAGCGGAGATGAAGGAGGAGGAGGAGGAGGAGGAGGAGGAGGAGGAGGAGGAAGAGAAGGACGAGGAGGAGGATAAGGAGGAGGAGGAGGGCATCGCTTCGCATCGCTGTGCGTCGATTTGAGATAGTTTGTCTGGCGTTGGGTGGCTTCGCACGGCTTTGCACTGCTACGCATGACTGTGTAGTGAATACTGCTTTGTAGGTTTGAGCTGCTCTGCGTCGTTTTGCGTTGATATCTCTTCTTGGAGCGGAAAACAAGGTAGGCCACTCCCAAGGATTGCCCCCCCTCCTGGGGATGCGAAGTGACGTTTGCATATGATTCTGGCCCGTCCCTGATTCTAAAGATGATCGCAAACCGCCCCAACCAAGCCAGGCTCGAACCCCCACCAAACCATCCTGATCAAATGATGCTATGCGCGCGCGTGTCGCGCGTGCTTGCTCGTCAAATTACTCCGACGGTCGGGCTCCGCATGGAAACCGGTTTGGCTTGCCCCCCGCCCTTGCCTTCTCGCTCTGGCGTTGGCCCTCTTCTCGCCCTCTAATTTGCCTGTTCCTCCTCTTCCGTATATTTATCCTCCTCCTCTTTCTCCTGTTTCTCCTCCTCCTCCTCCTCCTCCTCCCCACAATTACTCAATATGAATACTACTCTCCCTCTTCCCCTGATGGCGGTTTGAAAGTGTCAGAACCCCCCCCGCGTACTGTTTTTGACACACAGGTTTCCCCGGATATGGGTTTTCGCCTGCACTTTTTTTCAAAATGCTGCTCTCGCTGAGGCGCCGGCCTTATTTTCGGGCCCCGCTCGTTCCGAATCGTGCTCCCGCTGCAGCGCTGGCCTCATTTCTGTGCTTCCGCTCGTTCCGAATCGTGCTCCCGCTGCAGCGCTGGCCTCATTTCCGCGCTTCCGCTCGTTTCGACTCGTGCTCCCGCTGCAGCGCTGGCGTCATTTCCCGTGCCATGCCACGGCATGCAATGCAATGCTAGGTTGATACTACGCTTTGCGGTGCTCTTCTACGCCATGCCATGCCGTGCTCTACAATGCATCGCGTACCCTTTCGGGATCATTGCCCTGCTCGACATCCGACTGTGCGAGTAGAGAGGGGATCTGCGCCATGGTAAGGGATGGGAGGGAGGGGTGGGATGTCAGATATGACGCGAGCGCACCTAGCTTGTCATCCCCCCTCCTCCTTCTCCTCCACCTCCTCCTCCTCCTCCTCCTCGTGCTCTCCCCCCCTCCCCTCGTCTACCTTCTTCCCCTTCTCATCCTCCCTTTGCTTCCCCTTCTTTAATTTTGGCCAGGACGCGCAAATTGATCCCCTCTGGCACCGACGCCTTCGCGGCCAGCATGCGGGCGGTGCCGATGCCCCACAGCGGCTTCGGACTCCAGCCCAGATCGAACAAACACAGCGTGGCCACCCTCCCTCCCTCCCTTTCCCTCCTCCCTCCCTTTCCCTCCTCCCTCCCCTTTCCCCCCCCTCCCTCCCCAAGCGTCCAGCGCCATATTTTTCCACCGCGTGGACGCCCAGAGGTCTCGACCCCTGGTCGGGGGCCGGCTTTTCATCCCGAGTTGTTTTTTAGCGGTGCCAGGGCCCGGCCACCAGTGGCCGAAAACGGAAAAACACTCTTCCTTGTAAACAATTTCCTTCTGTAAAGAACGGCTTATGTCTGATACTTGTTTTTCCTTGTGGGTCTCCCCCTCTGTCCGTCGCCTCGTTCCTGCTCGAGCCACCCCTGCGGCCCCTCCCGAGAGGGGCGCGCGCTTCCTGCGAGCGGCCGCCGCCGCCGCCCCGAGGCTGGGCCGCCAGCCTCGCCAAAGGGGGGCCCAGGGCCCCCCTGCAGTGTCGGCCGGCCCCGTGGGTGGGGGGGGCGCCGGGGCGGTCGTCCCGGGAGGCGCCGGATTGGGGGGAGGAGGCGGGGCTGGACCAGCGTCGGCGCGTTGTCGTCCTCGCACTCCTCTCCTCCTCCACCTCCTCCTCTCTTCCTCCGCTTCCTTGTGATTCGCTACATGGGCCATGGATTCGTGTATCTGGCGCGTGGGCGCCAGATCAACGGACCTGGGAAGGCGCCCAAGAAACATGAAGTCAGCGTCGCCTCACTTGGCGATGGAGCGCGCCAGCGCGCCGAAACTGTAAAGAAGCGAGACTCGTTGCTAATCCACGCGCCTTGGTCCATGATTGCGCTTCCGTGACACATCCCTCGTTATTGCAAACGCCCCCCCCCACACACACACACACAAACACACCCTGTTGCACTACCAAACGTGTCCGTGCGCCTAGCCCAGCGCTTCGCTCGAGATGTCCGTGCACGTTGCTATCTTGAGTTTCATAAGCTCCAACAGTAACAAGGATGGCGGGCGCATGCTTCTCACAATGCGGCCTTCGCCGCAGCGCCGCGCACCGTCACGGTAAAACTCTCAACAACCACAGAGATGGAAGGCCGGTGGTGGTTTCCACAATGCGGCTCTCGCCTCAGCGCCGCGCACACTCGTTCTGAAGCGGTTCCAACAGCTACTGGGATGGACGGCCGGTAGTTTTCACAATGCGGCTCCCGCCGTAGCGCCACGCACTTCAGGTTTGAGCATTGCAGATGCCTTCAGGGATGGAAGCTGGTCTGTTATCAGAATCCGGCTACCATATCAGTACCGAACACATTCAGGTTCAATGATCAACCAAACACATGTAATGAGCGGGGTGGCTATGACATGCGACTCTCGCCTTAGCGACTTCGCGCATTCGTCCGAACAAGTTCCAACACCAACAAGCATGGAGGCTGATTCGCATTCAAAATGCGATTCGCGCTTGCGACTTCCTCACTTTTTATGACCACGAATACTTTCTTGTGTAACGTTTACCCCGATGGGGGGCGGCTCCTTTTTCTTCAATTCGGCTTGCCGAACAGGTTCTTAGATTCTAGATCCTTTTGGCAAACCAATGGGTGCCGATTGTCTTGTCTTTTGTTTTGTCTTGTTACGTGTTACGTGCTACTTGTTACTTGATGTTGGTTCTTGAGTGCCTTCATCAAGTTGCTTGGTCCTGTTTCTTGACTGCCTTCCCTGGGCTGCTTGGTTTTGTTTCTTCACTGCCTTCCTTGCTTGATTGCCTTCCTCAGGCTTCTTGGTCGTATTTTCTGAGTGCCTTCCTAGGGTTGCTTGGTCTTGTTTCTTGACTGCCTTCCTCGGGTTGCATGGTCTTGTTTACTGACTGCTTTCATGGACTTGCTTGGTCTTGATTTCCGTGCTACCTAGCAATACCAAGCAACGCCAAGCAATGCAAACACACATATCAAGACATGGCACACAATGAGAAGCAACGCCAAACAATTCAAAGCAACACACTGTGAAACAATGCCACGCTACTCGACGCCATGCCACGTAAACTCAGTCAATGCAATGCCAAGTAATTCCAAACAGCGCCGAGCAACGCAAAGCAATGCAACACACAACAAATAAATGCCTTCCTTGCCGAATTGCTTACTCATGAAACTTCCCTGCTTGGGGTCGCGCCCGGTTCATTGTAACATGGGGGAGGCGTACTTCGAAAGTGTGCAACACTTACACGGGTGGAGGGCGAATCCTTCTCAAAACGAAGCTATCGCGTGACACTTCTTGACACTTTAGCGTGACACTTTAGCTAGACGGATGGAGGTTGGCCCCTTTACCGGAAGGGGTCTGCCCTGAGTGGCATACACCATGCAAGGGATGGCCGCTTCCGAATACCTGCAGGAACTTTGCAGCCTCCTCTTCCGCCTCCCCCCTCTACTTCATCTTCCGCCTCCGTTGACGCATCTGGGCTTCCTCTGGTGCGCCTCCTCTTCCGCCTCCCCCCTCTACCTCCTCACCCTCCCCCCCCCCTCCTCTCCTGGGCAATCTGGGCAATCTGGAAGAATCCATCTCCGCTCAGTGAACAAAGGTGGATTAAAAGAATGGAGACGCTAAGGCCCCTCCTGCTCCCTCTTCGCCCTCTCTCCTCTGTCCGTCATCCTCCTCCAGGTCCCCCTACTCCTCCAGAGAACGTCCACGTCTCAAGGTGGGTGCGAGAGGGGAGGAACGCAAAAAGACGAGGGAAGTGGAGGGAGACGGAAAACAGAAGGGGGACAAGGGAAAAGGGGGAAGGGGAGAGAAGGAACGCATGAGGGGCAAGAAATGGAGGATAACGACACCGTCCACGACGACGGCATCACCGTCGACGATGACGACGACATCACCAAAAGCAACATCATCATCACCACTATAATCACCACCACCATCCCCATCCCCATCCCCATAACCACCATCAACATAATCTCCACTCTCACCATCACCATCGTCCCCACCATTTTCATGAGCTCCATTATGTTTGTCTTTTCCGCACTTTCAAGGTTTTCCATGATTTCAATCGACAGCGTCATGATCGCCATCATAATCACCACCACCATCACCATCACCACCATCACCACCATCACCATCACCACCACCATCGTCACCACCATCATTACCATCACCACACTCATCACCATCACCATCACCATCAATACCACAACCGCTCATCACCAACAGCACCATCATCACCATCGCACGTGCTCCGTGCGGCGGCTCCAAGCCCAGAGAGCTGAGATCTGCCAGCAGTGGGGAGGGGAGAGGGGGTCGGTACAGACAACTAGGGTTAGGTCGGGCATGTTCCCCCACAGGCGGAGCCTGGATGACACATCAAACATACACCAACAAACATCTCAAAACATGCCCAACAATGCTCAACACATCGTCACTGCACTATTGTTTTAAAACTATGTTTGACGATAGAGTGTCGAAACAATGTCGGACGAACGTCTCCCAGGGCACGACGCGTGAAAACCCTCGAGTTTCGGTATTTTGTTTGGTGCTCGAAATTCTTTCTGGTGATCAAGGCTGAAATTGGTTGGAACATTATAATCCTAGAAGGGTAAACACCAAACAGCATAAGCATAAACTTTTGGCGCTCCGCGCGGATTTCTTGGATTCGCGCTGGGCCCCCCTCCCTGGCGCGCGAAACGCGCCAAGGTCGGTGCGGGAAGAGCCGCCAGGGGGGCCGGGCGCGGATCCAATGAAGGGGGCCTGGGACACACAAATAAATACACACAAACAAAAATATTCCCCATATTTTCCAATATTTTCTGGGTTTTTGTCTCCCCCCACTTCCCATATTTTCCAATGTTTTCATGGGAATCGTGGATTAATTGCGTCTGTGTGGTTTTTCCCTCCTGCTCCAAGAAATCCGCGCGGAGCGCCAACCGTTTATGTTTATGGCGTTTTCTCTTCTTCGAGAGAAGGTTCTTGGGGGGACCATCCTGGTATCCCCTTGGAGGCATCCTGAGGAGGCAGAGGTGTGGGGGGGGGTAGCTGGGGGGCGACGGACGACCGACAGCGAACATGAAGGGCGCGGTGCTCCAGGACACAGGCGTGCAAGACAATTGGAGCTCACGCCGACGACCACGACGACGACGACGACGGCGACGCCCGACGACGACGTGGCCCCCCATGGCGACCAGACCGCCTGGCTTGGGAGAAGGCCAGGGACGGGGTGGTGCCCGCCTGAGGCCGCCGTCGCCGAAGGGGGGGCCCGCGTCGACCTCGAGCTGATTCTTGAGGTGCTCGGCGAGGGCCTCTCGCGAGGGGGCAGAGGGCGAGGCAGGGCCCGAGCTGAACAGCGCTCTTCGATCTCGTGTCCGTTTCGCTCCGCCTCTGCTGCGGAGCGAACTCAAAACGAAAACCGTCCACGACGTCGCCAAAGCACCGATCAGCTCGAGCCATGCTTTCTTCCCTCCTTTCTTCCCTCCTTCCGTCCTTCCTTCCTTCCTTCCTTCCTTCCTCCTCCTCCTCCTCCTCCTGTTTCCCTCTCCCCTCTCCAGCACAAGTTGCAGCCGCTCCAGCTCCCAGCACCGAAACAGAAAATGCGCCCCCTCTGCCGCCGGCTGGGTCCGACGAGGACCGCCTCCCGCAAAAAAAACCCTGGCGGCTGGAGCGCCCGGGCCCGAGCGCCGTGCAGGCTGCCGTGGCGGCCCCGGGGCCCGCCGCGGGGGCGCAGCAGTGCGCTCGCGCTGCTCTCGCGCCGCCCGCGCTTCGGGGAGGACCGCTTCTCCGTGCGGGGGGCCTCGTCCTCCCAGAGCGCGAAGTCGTCGTCGTCGTCGTCGTTGTCGCCGGCGATGGCGAAGACGTCGGGACCACCTCGGCACGCCCGCAACGGGTGCGGCGGAAAGTGTGGGCACGATGCCCAGCAACAAGTGCTGTCCGACATCGACAGCGGCAATTGCTGGGCAGACGAGTTTCTCAAATGGACAACGCCCACGGCGACGCAAACAACGAATCCTGTTCAACGGGACAACAACTGCTGTTAGTCTTCGTCCGCATTCTTTCCAAACCAATTTCGGTCGTACGGACCAACGGGGCTGTCGTTCATGGCCGCGCCCACGATCTTCGGCGGCACACTGTCCGGCTCCTCGCGCCGGGGCTCCTGTGGCGGGGAGAGCTTCTGGGGTGCGCTTCCTCTGTCGTCGTCGTCCTCCTCCTCCTCCTCCTCCTCCTCCTCCTCCCTCTCCCCCTCCCCCTCTTCGTCCTCCTCCTCCTCCTCCTCCTTCTCCTCCTCCTCCTCCTCCTCCTCCTCTACCTTTCCTTCCTGACACTCCCTCTCCTTCTCCAGCTCCTCCTCCAGCTCCTCCTCCTCCTCCTCCTCCTCCTCCTCCTCCTCCTCCTCCCCCTCCTCCTCCTGCCCCCCACGCCCCCCACACACATTTCAAAACACACAATCCCCGACACAATCCGGATCAATCGTTTCTCTGATCATGTGCTCAGAGCAAGTCAACCAGACAACCGCAGTTCCCTGGCCTGCGAATGGATCTGAGCTGGCTTTCAAAAAACTGTCCCTACGGCCCCTGCGAAAACAAGTGAGCCGAGGACTGTCCCTTGTCTCTGGCGGTTCCGACTCCGAGACTTGCGGCAACGACGCTTCCGGTCCGCACAAGGTGCCCGTAACGCCAACGCCACCGGCATTCCGGGTGCCAGTGGTTCAGCCGAGATTGTTCTGAACGCCCTCGTTGCTTTGGCGGCACGGTGGCATTTTCCCCAGAAAGAGGAGGAGAAGGAGGAGGAGGAGGAGGGAGGAGGAGGAGGAGGAGGACGAGAAGGAGGAGGAGGAGGAGGAGGAGGAGGAGGAGGAGGAGGAGGAGGAGGAGGAGGAGAAGACACAGCCACCAAACCTCTCTGGGAGCGCCTTGTGACCAATACTTTTGGGGGCGGGCCTGGCCATGGCGACCGGGCCACCCATGAGGCCCGAGAAGAGCGATACGCATCGCTCCGTCCTCCTCCCTCCTCCCTCCTCCCTCCCTCCTCCTCCCTCCTCCCTCCTCTTCCTCTCCCTTCCTCCTCCTCCCTCCTCCTCCTCCCTCCTCCTCCTCCTCTTCCTCCTCCCTCCTCCTCCTCCCTCCCTCCAACCATGGGCCAACCCTCCCTCCTCCGTCCTCCGCCCGCCTGAGCATGCAACAGCACATTCGATGCAAGACGGCGCTCTCTTTTTGCGGACGAGGCAGCGAAGGTTCGAACGTGATGTGCTTCGGTTACCTCCCTTCGACGGATACAATCACTTTGTCCGAACGCCACGGATTGCACATTATCCTCGTGTGCTACATGCGAGCACCCCCCCAATCGACTTGATGACCCACATCGGGTTGGTTGCGTGCAGCCTTGTAGAAACTTGCGGACTGCGAGCAGAAGCAGGAGATATCTTTACAGTGCAGACGCTGCAACATCGTCATGCGACAGCGAATGGCAACGGCTCGTGAATGATGAGAACTTGTCGAGAGATCTACGCGGCGTCTGATGCACATGTGACTGAAAGTT
This sequence comes from Prorocentrum cordatum, assembly GCA_963575745.1. NCBI lineage: Eukaryota > Dinophyceae > Prorocentrales > Prorocentraceae > Prorocentrum > Prorocentrum cordatum. The sequence continues at coordinate 100,739 of CAUYUJ010014047.1, forward strand.
CGACATGGCCAAACCTCATAAACGTTTGGCGGGGTCCCCGCTTTGGTTACATGTGCCACTGCTGTCTTGCGCACTTGGGCCGAATGACTACACAATGGTCACGCACGAAGCAGGCCAGGAGGGGCAGACAACAATACTTGCTACTTGTCAGCAGGCCTTCCTTGGCGCGCCCGGGCGAGGGCACGCCGAGCTGGACCTCGCCTTTTGCACTTTTCCCTCTGGGGCGCTCGCTGCCAGCCCTCTCCGACCTGTGGTGACGCCCCTCGTGTCCCCTGTGCGCGCGGCCGTCCCACGCCTCGCCCTCCTCGTCCGAATCCTGCCATGCCCCAAGCATCGCGTCCTTGACACTGTCGGTCTCCCCTTTGACTGACGCGGTCTTGATGCCACGGCAACGGCCCATGGCCTGCCGAAGCGCGCATTGGCAACACGCAGGCGCGACGCACCTGCGGCCCCTGGCTTGGCAATTCCGAAACGCACTCGGTGCAAGCGTGGGGGTGCATCGCCCAGGTTTGGTCGTGAGTCCACAACGTGTAATCGACCGAGGGCAGGTGGGCTTGCCAGAGGACCTTCTCCTCCGACCTCGTCCCGCGGCAACGCGTTTTCTGGTGTGTCCGGGCGGGCCGGCCCCCGTCCTGCAGATGGCAAAACTTCTCTGCGTGACACAATGGCAGACACTTTGGTTTGGCGCCAAGCTGCGGGCGGCTTCTCCGCCGAGTCCCCGTCGAAGCCGATCGCCCTTTTACCGGAGGTATCAGGGTCAGTGTAATATGCGACCAAGCCGTCGACAATAATGGTGCGCTCTGTCTCCAACTCTCTGGTTAAGAACCGCAGTGCCCACGCGCCAGACACGATGTCTTCGCGGTCACTGCAGATCGGAGAGTCACCAATGGTCGCGGGTTTACCAGGCCAGCGCATGTCGAACTATGTAGTAAGCATGTTTACACACTCCATTCCCTGCGCGTGATCGGTGATGCTCCAATCGTAAACTGGTGTAGGCAACGCCGCACGAACTACAAATCCAGGGCAACTGCCCCCGTCGTTCGGAAATATTATGTAGACCCGGTGGCGCCCTGACCCATGCGCCGCGTTGCTCCGAACGGCAGTTCGAGAGAGCGGCCCTCCAGGCACAAGTCGAATCGGCGACGTCTCATGCACATTCCCATGTGTGAATTCTTATGAACCGCGATGCGAGTCGCAGTCTTCCCGCGTTGCGACGTCGCCTTCTGGGCCAGTTAACTCGCGCGGTTCGCGGTCGACGCAGCCAGCGACGCACAGGTTGAACTATGTGACTTTGGAGGGCGAAGAATGCATGGCAAGACGTTCCGCTGGAGCAGAGCAAACGTGCACGCGCCGCATTCGTGCGGATCTGCGGTTTTCACTGTGCCAGCGCGGGCGGGCTGTCTACGGCGTGGCGAGGTGGAACGGAAACGAAATGCGCTGCGCTGCGTAGGGGCCATGCGCACATGTCAGGAAAAACAATTGGGGCGCGGCGCCACGCGTGAAGCGACTCTGAGAACACAGGGGGACCTTGGCGGCGCAGGCCGGAAAACCGCCCTCAACATATCTATCAGTGAAGTGCGAAACCGGCCCTGGCGGGCTGGCGCGCATGTTTCGGCCGCGCGTTGCAGGGGAATACAGAAACAGATGCGCGCATGAGAATGCATTGAAACAGATCCACCAATCTATAAGAGATAACGCGTGAATCGACAAGTATAACCGCCCGCGAGACGGGGGGCCAGACCGCTGGAACCAATGCTGATACCACTGGGAAACAAAAAACTGTCATTGCACTGGCCTTGCAGACGTGCTGCAGCGGATTTCTGCGTGGATTTCTGCCCGAAGCGGCGCGTGAAAAAACGAAGTGAATTTCGCGTGGGTTTGTCGTCGGTCTTCATTCCGGGCCCCCCAAGAAAATCCGCACGAAAGTCCCCTCGAAATCCGCAGCGAAATTCTCCGGGACACTTCGGGCCCGTCCCATCGCTTTCCGGGCGAAATCCGCCCTGCGACGTGGGGGGCACGAGACCTGGCGAGAATCGGAACAAGAAGGGGGGCGACGGCAGCGCCGCGCAAAAAACGCGCTGCGCTATCGTCGCGAAACAGGGGCAGCACGCCGCGCCGCGCGCCCGGGCTGCAACGCGGCGCCCCCGCTGCAAGGCCCCAACGCGCCCCGATGGTCAACCGGAATGCGTCGCCTGATATACTGCGTGCCCCGATGACTGGCCCGGGCTTCCCGCGCGGAAACTGGGGCCTTGGATGGGGCGCTCTAATTGGCGGGCAGAAAATCCACCCCCATGATGATCGCCCCGACAAGCGAAGCCGTTTAGCAAACGCAGCCACGGAAGTAATCGAACAGGACAGGGCTATTTAGTAAACGCCCAGGGCCGTTTAGTAAACGCCAATTGTCCGGTCCGGGTGGTTTTTCCTCCAGCGCCAAGAAAACTGTTGGCCGCTACTGTGCGCCTGTGTTCAATGCGTTCAGCAGCTCGGTTAGAGTCTCACCGTTGAGGATATTGCTCCTCTCGTCCATGACATCGCTGTTGCTCCGATCGAACGCCGCGTTGCGCTCAAATGGCTCATGCCTTCGTCGTGCTGATGTGCGCGGCCCTCGGGTGCGTGGCGGATAGCGCGGGGCGCTATGCGTAGCTGTGCATGCATGCGGCGTGACAGTCGCGTCTTCGCTCCGTCGGGACTGTCAGTTTGCATGCCGCGCGCCATGTTGCTGGAATGGGGGGCGCGCTCAGAAGGTCATCCAAAGGCGCCGCATCCGCGCGGGGGTTACGGCGTCAAGCAGACTCAATGTCAAGCGTCGCGTCATTGACCGCGACGCTGGAACCTGGCGTGAGTTTCAGTTATGGCATGCCATCGCCGACCATGGTGGCGTTGGTTGGTGATGGGTCGATGAGGTGGAAGTCGGCTGAGAAGTTGGCCTGTTGCGGCGTTGTGCTCGACTGAAGCATCGATGGAAAATGCGTGACTGAGCGGCTTATAAATGCCTTCATCAACCAGTCGTTTCGCTCCAAGGACTTGTCCATGTCCAGGGGGAACCCTTGCTCTCTGAACATTTCCGATGTATTCCTCAAACAAGCCCCGTACCTCGCTCCCTCACTCGCCCACTTTACTATGTCATTGAGAATCCTGATTGGAATCCCATTCCTTGTGGAGCCCAATCATCCCCCTACTTTCACCTCGTCCTCCTCCCTGTTTCTACCCGGTTCAAGTCCTGGTCGTTGCCCGACACGGCAAATGTATCACCGCGCACGGCTAACAGCGCGAATCTTTCCAGGTGCCTAGAGACGCATTGGGGCGCCAGTCTGGAATTCACCCCGGATGTCCCGCGGGAGTTCAGTCTTCCCAATTACTGCCGGCGTCGCAAATGCAATGGGCAGAGCGGAAACACTTGCCGCACTGACCGGTCTCGCGGTCGCCCAATCGACTGTTGGCAAATTGTATGTTGCGCTGCGGCGGGGAGACATGCAAGTGCAATGTATGCGAATACGAACGTGAATCATTCGCGCTCGTTGCTTCCTCGCCCAAGTTGGCGCTGCCCGCGGGCCGCCGAACGCGCGTGGAGCTTCGGGCGCTGCGGCGCGGCGCGCCGGGCCCATTCCCGGCCGCGGCTGGCCGAGGGCACTGGCTCCTTGATCGTCGCGTGCGGGGCCCAACTCATTGGCCCCGTCGGAGCACGTGGTGGAGGCGCGAACTTCCTGCCCATCTTCGAAACATTCCCGCTCGTTCGTGGGTGCGTAGCCTGTGCCGCCTGACCATCCACGATGCGGTGCAGTTTGCGTGCCTGCTTCCGCGCAGCGTCCGCGGCGTCTTTTGCCGTGCCCTTTCTGTCAACTGGGGTTCGCTTTCCCTTCGGGGTTATCCTGCATTTCCCTGCGGTTTTGCAGTGTTTCGCCGTGCGTCTGGTTCTTCCGCGCTTGCAGCGCACAGCCCTGCCCTCGCCCATACTTTTCTTAACTGCAAGGCTCTCCGTCCCAATGTTTGGAACTATCCGTGTCGGCAGGCTTCGGGTCATCCTATGATGCCCGATAGTTCCCTGATCGTGTGGTTGGTTGCCTGATGTTCTTGCTATCCGACGTCTTGAGTGTCCACTGCGCCGCTGTCCTTGGGGTCGGCGTGCAGGCGTTTCTTCCTGGCCAAATTGTTTCTCTTCACATGCGTCTTCTGATGCTGTTCGTCGGTCAATGAATCAGGCACGCGAAAACAACCCTGCCGCCAGTCGTCGAACCGCCCACTCGCAGGGCGATTTGAAAGAAGGTTGATGGTCACCAAGGTAAGAATTCAGCAATTCCATGCATGCGGTCAGCCCTTCACCTTTGTTCGACCCATGCAAATTACCTCGTGCTTCCGTGCTTTCCAGCGTTCGTGGAGATGTACCACCAGCGTTCGTGTAGGTTACAATAATGTCCTCCTCATCCAACACGTACTCGGCCTCAAACTCACATTCATGCCTTCGTTTCTCGGAAGATGCTTTGTTATATTCCGCATCTGGCATGTTGCCGCTAATTGGTGCGATTTCGTTGCAATTTTCTTGTGGGTCAGGCGCGGCCCCGCCCGTGGTTCCGAGCTTGGTGTTTTGCAACTTGAGTGCTTTGCGGCTACCGTTGTTAACTTGGACCAGGTCGCCCTGCAGTCGGTCACTCCACGTTCGAAACTTGGCCTTGTCCCCGTTAAAACTTTTCGATGACCGGATTGCCTTCGGTTCGCTATGATAGGCTTTTGGTTTGGCTCGCCATTGCATATTGTCACTTTGCCGGCCACGGGTCTTCAAATATTATTCACGTGCTCGCTCAAATTCGTTTACCGAATACGTGGGCGTGATTGCCCGATTTTGCCACTGCGGCGCCCTTGGGCGCGATGTCGCGGGACGCCGAAGGAAACAGACGAACGCGAGACCACCAAGTGTGAAGGCCACGCAGTGGCCCAGGATGACGCAGCAACATGGTGCCTGAACTTGCTTGAGCACAACAGCGCCTGAACACCACCATGACTGTGAGCACCCAAGTGCCCGCGGGCACCGCAATGTCTGCGAGCAACTGAGCGCATGAACTTGCTTGACGAGGAAGTCCCTCATGAAGCGCGCTCACTTTTGTTTCGAGCTGACTTCGAACCTGTTTCGAACTTGTTGTTCGAAGGAGTCCCGCACGAAACGCCCACAATTCTACTGTTCCGAACCAAGCTCGAACCTGGTTAGAACTTGCGTGTCGAAGGGGTCCCGCGCGAACCGCTTATTGTTCTTCTGTTTCGGACCGATTTCGAACTTGGTGTGGAACTTCTATTTCGAGGAAGTCCCGCACGAAACGCCAGCAATTCTATTGTTCGAGCCTGTCTCGGGACAGCTCCCCGGGCACCGCCATCCAGTTTAGCCATTCAAACACCCACTTGTGGGTTCATAACCGAAGTTGCCCGCCCCCCGCTAGCGCAAATCCACTCCCGGTCACCGCCGTGCTCGCCTGTCAAAAGATCGTCGATTTATCACCACGGCGCAATCTTGACGAACGTCTTTTCTGTGTCATCTTGCTCCCGCGACTGAAGATGCTCAACGGAGATGCGTTCGATTTGCCAAACATCAAAATCATTGATAGTGCGTGCTCGTTCGTCAGCTCTTGGTTCCCCATCGTATCCTGCTCACCAAACTAGTTTGTCATCGCGTCACCATGGTCACACTGATCATATGCGGACATGCAAATGCCCTCGAACTTCACCATATGGTATTCGCACCATTCCTGCCTTGTGGCGTGTATTGGCTGACCTGGAAACTTGCCATAACTTCGCGCCGATACCATGCTGATTCAACAGCGATTCGATGTAAGACAGCGCTCTACTCTACTGGCGTGGTGGGCATGGTACGAACATGATGTGGAATGTGCCACGGATTGTACATCAACCTGAAACTCATGCAAACAACTCCTCCTCCTCCTCGTCCTCTTGTCCAGACGTCCTACGTTGTCTAGTACAACGTGGCTCCCCGGAGGTCTGGGCCCCTCTCCAGGGACCGGCTCTTCATCCTGACTCGTTCTGGCGAGGGCCCCCGAAGTCGAGCATAGTAAACACACACACATATATACATGTTTCGCGACGCGAAGAGTCGGGGGCGGCGAAGAGGGGGGGCGAAAATTATAGCCGGCGGCATGTGCGCGGCCCGGGGGGCGGGCAGGGACGTAATGAAATAAGAGGAGGCGCCATGAAATCTGGGGAGATATCATGGCCCCCGCAATGATATCCACCCCCCTTAGTCATCACACCCTCTTTGCCGCCCCCGAAAGAGAGTCTGAGTCTCTTGTTTGTTTGGTCGTGCCTGGGTTCCTTGGTCTTGATGTGCTTGAACCCGCCGCCCTTCTTCTGGCGCCAGCGGCGAAACAGCACGCAGACGGCGCCCGTCGCGAGGAGTGCCGCCACGGCGCCGCCCGCGCGCTTGGGATCCTGCCGCTGCTGCTGCTGCTCACCCTCCTTCATTGCTGGGCCACTCCTGAGGTCTGCGTAGGAACAAGCAAGGACTAATCAACCCCATCAGGGGGCCAAAGAGCTGGATCATCAGAGATTGAGCCCGGGATCGAGCCGGGTGTAGAGCCAGATTCAGCGGGATCGTGACCACGCATGTACAGGCGTCAATGTTCAGTTGGACCTTCCAACGGTTGCACCCCACTCCCTCCCTCCCGCCCCCTTCCCCCCAGACAGCTGGCGCTTCGATTTGCTCGACGAGCGGGCCCTGGGGCCTCCCCGCCCCTTCTCCAAGGCCGCATCTCCACTCCGAGCTGCTCGTTGTGACGAGGAGGGAGGAGGGAGGAGGGAGGAGGGAGGAGGGAGGAGGGAGGAGGCGGGTCCTGAGCCGCTCCTCGCCGGTCCCGGGGCCCGCGCAGGGCCCCGAGGGGGCCGAACGCTGAGGAACCTCCTGGGCCTGGCTCCCTCGGGCCGCGCCTGCTTCCATGGGGACTGCAGGTCACCCGAGGTGGAGGCCAGAGGTTGCCCAAGGAAGGAGATCCTGGCTCGAGGCGCGTGCGCGGCCACGAGGGTGCCAGGGGACATCATTTCAGACACGGAGGGGAACCATGACATCTCGGGGAATAACATGGCCCAACCATGGTAGCCCCCACCAAACGGGTCATGAGGGCAACGGGTCCTTTATTCGTGGCCTGCCCCCAGGATTTGACAGTCCCAGGGCCCGTGAGAGGGCCCTGGGAGGCAGCACCACAGAGAACACCATCAGGACCAGTTGCCAGGCGCCCATTGTCTTGATTGTTTCCATGCGCGGCCCCCGAACTCCCGACCCTTTCCTCGCGGCCGTTTTTCCGTCCCGAGCCAATTTTCGACGGTCTCAGTCAGGGGCCTAGATAGGGAGAGCAGAATCAGAAACTCTCGCCGTCGCAGGTATCGGCGAGGGCCCGTGGATTCAGTCGCAGATCGCGAGGGTGTCTGGGGCACCCGAGCGTTGAGGCCAAATATTGCAAGATTTTTTGCTTATTCTACAACGAATCCGCGTAACTGTCGTTACCCTGGGGGGGGCGACGATCACCCAGTAGTATGCCTGCGAGCACCAGCATGTGGGGGGCCCAGGCCCTCCCTGTATGTCCGATCGTTACCTTCACCTGGGGGGTAGGGCGGGGCGGGGGGGTGGCACTGGTAACGACCCTTCTGCGCCAGAGGATGTTTAACAAGAAAATCTCTCCCGGCCCGCGCCCCCGTCGCCCCCGGTCCTGGGAAATCCAGGCCGCGGACTCCCGCAAGCGTGAGGCGGCGCCCACGGAGGAGTCGCCACCCGCCTCGGGAGCGCCGCAGGGGAGAGGAGGAGGAGGAGGAGGAGGAGGAGGAGGAGGAGGAGGAGGAGGAGGAGGAGGAGGAGGAGCACGAGGAGGAGGAGGAGGAGGAGGAGGAGGAGGAGGAGGAGGAGGAGGAAGGCGGAGGAGGGGGTAGGAGGAGGATCAGGACGAGGAAGAGTGAACAAGCAACTCCTGGGAAATCCTTCGTACGAACGGTTAACGACAATTCGACCCGATGTGTGGGCAATTGGGCCGAGGTATCCCAAATTGAAGCTGGGACTAAGGCCGATCAGGCTGCAGAAAAAGGGTTAGGTCATGGGTTAGGCCAGGCCGGTTTCCGACCACGGATATACCAGCGCCGATGCTGAATCCCACCAGCCCTTTGGGCTAAGGTGGTCGAACGATTTCTGTCCTCTTCCAAGAAACCCTATTCCCTTCGGGAAGGGGTACCCTCCCCCTCCGCTTCCTGAGGATTTTGATGATTTTTGGGAGGTTTGTGATGTGCTAGGTCTTTTTCGCCCAAGATGGCTCCAAGAGGGCCTCCTATGCTCCAATATGGCTTTCAAGATTGATCAAGATAACTGGCGATGGTTCAAGGTAGCTTCCGACATACCTCCAAGAGGCCCGACGATGGCCACACGATGGTTCCAAGTGGCCTCGGAGCCCACTCAGGGCCCCCCAAGAGGCCCCAATCATTCAAACAACTAAGTAACATATGTGATGTCTGCCTTCTCGCCGTCTCGCTTTCGATGCGCTTTCGAAGCCATGATGGCCCCGAGACTGCCCAAGCGGGGCCCAAGAGGCTTCCAAAGCGGCCATGACAGCGACAAAGAGCGGCCCAAACATGGCCCAAAATGCGATTTTGTTGGACCCAGGGGGGGACGAAAATCGAGAACCCCCCCTTTTGATCGATGGCATGCAGGATGGCCCCAAAAGGCCCTCCAGGGCTCCAAGGGACCCTCAAGAGGGCCCCAAGAGGGTCCTGAGACCCCCAAAAGAGCCCCAGGAGGACCCCAAGATTACCCAAAAGAGCTCCAAGAGGCGATTTGAGGTCTCTGTCCTCGTCTTCGCTGTCCTCCTCCTCCTCCTCCTCCTCCTCCTCCTCCTACTCCTCCTCTTCCTCCTCCTCCTCCTTCTCCTCGTCCTCGTCGTTGTCCTCATCATCATCCTTTCCTGTTCCTCCTTTTCCTCGTCGTCGTGGTCGTCCTCAACGTCGTCTCTGTCCTCCTCCCCCTCGCCCCCCCACCGGGCCAAAAGGATGGTCCGACGAGGCCCTCCCAGGACACCCTTTGCTCCCAATAATAACTGTGTTCATCCTGGTTGCCCGCTTTGTTTCACTATTCTCATGGGCCACGTTTCTGAACTGGCTGGCGGTGATACTACCTAACAGCGAAGACTGATGGGTTTCTAGTGGTCTCACAAGAGAGCATCATGACTCCCCAGAAGGGGGTCTGGGCAGATGCCGGACGGGTGCCGCGGGAATCCGGGGACTCCTTTTTTAACGGGGACTCCTTTTTGAACGGGGACTCCTTTTACCCCACAGTAACGCACTCCGTGGTCTTCGAGTTCCCAAAACTCCATTCCTGGGTGTGATTGTTAAGTACCCGGAGCCAACTGTAGGCCACTTCGTGTTCTTCGGGTTCCCAGAATTCCATTCCTGGGCATGATTTCGAATGCCCGGAGCCAACCGTAGGCCACTGCGTGTTCTTCGAGTTCCCAAAACTCCATTTCTGGGCCACATTTTGAATGCTGGGGCAGGCTGATGCTGAGGCTGAGGCAGGCTGAGGCTGAGGCCGCGGCTGAAGGCATATTGAGGCTGAGGCTGAAGCAGGCTGAGGCAGGCTGATGCTGAGGCTGCGGCAGCCTGAGGCTGAGGCAGGCTGAGGCTGAGGCTGAGGCCGAGGCTGAAGGCAGACTGAGGCTGAGGCTGAAGCAGGCTGAGGCTGAGGCTGAGGCAGGCTGAGGCTGAGGCTGAGGCAGGCTGATGCTGAGGCAGGCTGAGGCTGAGGCTGAGGCAGGCTGAGGCTGAGGCAGGCTGAGGCTGAGGCCGAGGCTGAAGGCAGAGGCTGAGGCTGAGGAGGCTGAAGGCAGGCTGAGGCTGAGGCTGAGGCAGGCTGAGGCTGAGGCAGGCTGAGGCTGAGGCCGAGGCTGAAGGCAGACTGAGGCTGAGGCTGGCAGGCTGAGGCTGAGGCTGAGGCAGGCTGAGGCTGAGGCTGAGGCTGAGAGGCTGAGGCTGAGGCTGAAGCAGGCTGAGGCTGAGGCTGAGGCTGAGGCTGCAGGCTGAGGCTGCTGCAGGCTGAGGCTGAGGCTGAGGCAGGCAGGCTGAGGCTGAGGCTGAGGCTGATGCAGGCTGAGGCTGAGGCAGGCTGAGGCTGAGGCCGAGGCTGAAGGCAGACTGAGGCTGAGGCTGAAGCAGGCTGAGGCTGAGGCTGAGGCAGGCTGAGGCTGAGGCTGAGGCAGGCTGATGCTGAGGCAGGCTGAGGCTGAGGCTGAGGCTGATGCAGGCTGAGGCTGAGGCAGGCTGAGGCTGAGGCCGAGGCTGAAGGCAGACTGAGGCTGAGGCTGAAGCAGGCTGAGGCTGAGGCTGAGGCAGGCTGAGGCTGCAGGCTGAGGCTGAGGCTGAGGCTGAGGCTGAGGCTGAGGCTGGCTGAGGCTGAGCTGAGGCTGAGGCAGAGGCTGAGGCTGAAGCAGGCTGAGAGGCTGAATGCAGACTGAGGCAGGCTGAGGCTGAGGCTGCTGAGGCTGAGGCTCATGCAGGCTGAGGCTGAGGCATGCTGAGGCCGAGGCGAGGCTGAAGGCAGGCTGAGGCTGAGGCTGAGGCTGAGGCTGAGGCAGGCTGAGGCGGAGGCTGAGGCTGAGGCAGGCTGAGGCTGAGGCTGTGACTGCGACTGCCGTTGCCGCTGCGACTGTCATCGCGAATGCGACTACGACTGCGAGAACAGCAGAATTCTACAACTGGATTCTCATCTGGATCTTAAGGGGGATGCTTCCATACATGCCCCTACACATCGTTGTTCGGTTGCGTTGCCGGGATATTGTTTTGATCGCGAGCGACGCAGGCAGCTGCGCGCCGTCAAGATCGCGCTGGTGGTGCTACTTTTTTTGGTAAGCAGCCGCAGGCGAGCGCGCCGACGACGAGTAGGGTCCGAGCGGGCAGCGCGAGGGCCTCAATTACCGAGCGAGAGCAGTGCAGACCTACCGCCGAAACCTCAGCCCAGGACCAGGTATATGCCGAGAGGGGAAGGCTGCGGGCTACTGGCTGCCAGGAGCTGCAAGCGTGCGACAACCTGAGAGCTGGGCTACCAGGTGTGAGTTGAACTGCAGAGAAGAAACTCACCGCTGCGAACTGCAGAAGCTGCCAGGGAGTGCACACGTGCGAACATGTGGGGGCCTGAACCGCCAGGTAGGCGAATTGGCTGCAACCAACTGCCAGGGAATCACCCCGGGGGCACGCGCACGTGAATTGGCTAACCGAAGCTGGGGCGCAGCCAAAATGGCGCGCGGTAGCGCCAGGATGTGACCAGGCTGGCGGCGAGCCAGTGTACTGACTGCCAGGGGTGTCCACCTTGGTCCAACTGGTGCGGATGGTGGCGCCGCCGAAATCGCGCACCAAGGCCCCGTTGAGGAGAGTGCGGTCCGCGTGCGTCCGGCCACTGAGGGCGCCTGGGACGGACAGACGCCAGGCGGACGATGGAAGAAATCAACACCGCACGCGGACGATGCACAAGCTGTGCCACGTGCGCCCGGGAGCCCCGAGCCCGAAGTGGGACAGAACCGCGAGTGTAGCGGTAGGGAGGGGCCGAGGCTAGTGGGGCGATGTGCCGCACAGCCGCTGGCGCGGGGGGCGGGGGGCCAGCCGCGGGGGGGGCCGCCCCAGCACGGGGGGGCACCAAAGGGCGCGGGGGGGGCGCGCCGATGGTGAGAACAACTACAGCGGGCCAGAGGCCGGAAGGGACAGGTGGAGCACAGCCCCAGTGGCAGTCCACGTGCCAATATTGTCAGCCGGCCGCTGCCTGAATCCCAAGGGCGGGGGGCAGCGGGAGCTGAGCAGAGAGTGCTACCGGGGAGTGGCTAACGGCCACTGGTTGCCGAGTGCAGAGGGGGCAGCCCCGAGTGCGGGGGCGTATGCGGCCGCGCCCTTCGCCGTGGTGGGGGCCCCCCCGCGAGGCGCCCGTCGGCTGCTGGCCTGTGCTCTGGGCAGGGGAAGCGCGACGCCCCCCGCGCCGCGTGCCTCGCTGCGGCCCACTGCAGGTCGGCATACCAGGGGGCCAGAGAGCAGCTGGCAGCAGTACTATCTGCAAGCACCACAACGACCGCCGCATCCATGCGCGGCGGGCTGCGTCTTGCACGAAACGCGGGCGGGGGGCCCGCAACGTGGGCCCTGGGGCCGAATGGGGGGAGGACCCCGGCCCCGGTGGCAGTCCGCGTGCCAGCGATGCCGGCGGGCCGCTGCTAGCCCCCAAGGGCGGGGGACAGCGGGGGCAGGGCAGAAAGCGATGCCAGGGAGTGCCTAACGGCCACTGGTTTGCCGACTACAGAGAGCAACACTGGGGCCGGGAGCGCGTGCTGCCTCGCCCCTCGCCACGGTGGGACCCCCGCAAGTCTCGTCGGTGGCGAGCCCGTCTTCCGGGCGGGAAAGCGCGGCGCCCCCGCGCCGCGCGGCCCGCTGTGGCCCGCAGCGGGTCGGCGCACCAGGGTGCCGGGGAGAAGCTGGAGGTGGTACTTTCTGCAAGAACCACGGCAGCCAACGCGCCCATACGTGGCGGGCTGCGCCTAGTGTGAAACCTGGATCGGCGAAACTGCGCGGGGGAGGGGGCGCGCATGGGGGTGCTACCAGGGCGTGGCAGTTGGCCACTAGCTGCCGAGGGCGTCTGTGTCAACGCCATGTGCGGGAGCGCTTGTCCCCCCTCCCGTCGCCGCTGGAGTCGCCGCCTCGTTTGCCCCCGGCCTGCCAGTCGTCGCCGTCCCAGGCTTGCGACCAGGACCAAGTGTCCCAGTCCCAGGGCTGCTGGGAGCTTGTCGCTCGGCCTTTGGGCTGGAGGGCGCCTTTGCCCTGGTTCCCCGACCGTTTGCCGCGCTCTCGGCCCCAGTCAACCTGAAGTTCATGCCGGCGATTCACGTCGTCGGCGTCGCACCCGCAGCGCCTCCAGGCGTCGAGGAACTCACTGCAGGTAGCTTCCGAGTTCCGAGCGGGGTCGCTTTTCGGGCCGTTGGGCCCCGCCGGGTGCTTTCGGGCGTAGGCGTGCCAGACGCTGCTGAAAACCCCATCGCATGGGCTCTCTGAAAACGCGAGATCTTGGCTGCAGGTGTTTTGCTGATCTTGTCGAGCTCCACGTTGCCCATCAGCTCCTTGTGCATGCGGCCTCCGTCGACTGGGTCGACGAGGCCGTCGAAGACCCGTCTCACGGCCCTGTCGTGCTGCCACGGGGGGGTCGCGTCGCGCCTCGCTGGGGCTGCTGCTGACGCGCTGCTGCTCCCAGGTGCGCCGGCTGGGGGTGCTTGCCTGCGCGGGGGGTCGTGACCCGCCCAGGGCGGTGGGCCGCCCTCTGCCTGGCCTTGCTTGGGCCGGCTTGAGCCGCCGGCGCCTAGCCCAAATAGCATCAGGGGGTCGTCGGAGGGGCTGCCGCCGGTTGCCGCGCCTGCGGCGTCGAGCGAGGGTGGGGGCGAGCTGCTTTAAGGGTCGGCTGAGCCATCTGCTGCTTCGCCTGGCGGCGACAAGGCTGCCGGCAGGGCCTCGCCACCGCCGACCTCGGTCCCGTCGATGTCCGCCTTCACGGTGGGCGCTGGGCTCGTTGGGGAGCAGGCTGCTTCCTCTCCGGGGGGGGGCCTCTGTCGCCTCGCGCTCTGTCGTTTGGAGGCCGTGGTCTGCCTGCCGCGTGGGAGGTTCGGTCTCCTTGGGGACTGCGCCGCTGGGTGGGGCGCCGGAGGCCGGGGTGGCGTCGCCCGCCGTTTTGGCTGTTATCAGGACATTTCCCGGGCACGCCGAGTGGGCTTCGTCGATGCAAAGCTGCCGAAGGGTCTTGTCCTGCGAGGGTGGTGATGGAGGCAGCTGCGAGGGCGCCTGGATCCAGGCTGGCGATAAAGCTGGCAAGGGCGGGGGGGCCGTGGCGGAAGGGGCTGGGTCCCTTGCTGGATGCCAGGCTGAGGTGATGAGCTGCCCGGGCGTCCTTTTGCTTGGGGCTGCGCAGCAGGTGCCCTGCCACCATGGCCGCGGCCCACCTCTTGCCGTCCCAGGGGGCACCCTCGGGGGAGCCGTCTTCTGGGATCTCTGAGCCTTGCACCTTGGTTGGGAAGGGGGTCAGCTGGTGCGCGCGCCAGGAGGTCCCCATGTCGTTCGGAGCTGGAATCTCAGCGCCGCATGCCTTGACGAAATCCATCCACCGCTCGTCCAGTGTTGGGTGGTAGTCCCGCAGGTGGGCGACCGGGGTGCGGCGGGCCTCCTTCAACTTGTTGCGACGGCCGTGCTTGGGATCACTTCCCTCGTCGAAGGCTAGCGCGGGGACTTCCCTGCAGCTCAGCCTTGGGGCCTCTGGTGGCGGTGGGTCTGGGAGGGGAGCCAGGACGTCGGGGGCCGTGCGTCTGAGCGGGTCGGGCTGCGGTCCGCTGCTGCTACCCCCTCCTCCGCTCGCCGCTGGGCCCTCGGGGGTCTTGCTGCGGGCGAAGGGTCGGGCGCGTTCGCGTCCGCCGCTGCGGGTGCGAGGTGGGTGGCCAGGTCGGGGATGGCGTCGCTGGGGTCCGCCTGCGCTGCGTGGCGCTGGCGGGCTGCAGGCTGCCGTGGGAAGATCTCCCGGGAGTCGCGGTCCATGATCTGGTCCAGGGTTGCTGGGGCAACGGTCCATATGTATGCTAGGCATCTCCGGCAGCACCACGTGGCGTTCAATTTGCGCTGGACCCAGGAATGTGGCCACTGATCCCAGCCGGGAAAAGCCTGATCGCCCGTGGCCTGCTGCCTCGGCCTCGGCCTTCCAGATGAGGCAGCCGAGCGCAGGCGCGTCAACCTTCCACGCCAGTAGCGGCCCGTCGGACGGGCAGGTGTCGCACTTGTCGGAATTGGGGCCCGTCTTGTGGGCGTCGCCTCCGAACCTTCCGTCAGGAATCATCTTCGCTGGCAGAGAAATGTTGGCGAGTCGTGGGTGGTACTGGGCGGAAGGGACCATGAGGAAGTCGCTCAGCGTCCTGATATCCCCAGCGGGGGGGTCGCGTCCGCAGCCCAGGGGCCAGAGGCTGAGGAGCGGGGGGGGGTGCGTTGGCGACGGGGTCGCTTGACAGACCGTTCCGCCAGGCCGTGTAGTCCAGAACCTTGGCGGCGACGGACGTGCCCGTTGGGCTTGGGATGCACCTGGTGTTGAGGCTGTCGACCCAGCAGGTCTCGCATAGCCATCTGAGATTTTGCCCGTCCGGATATGCCTGAGGTCTGTTGCTGGCCAAGAGATCCCTGACGGTGTCGTCCTCCCAGGTCCCGTCGGTGTATTTCACCTTGGCAGAACGGCAGCCGTCGCAGGTGAAGAAGACGCTCTTCTGGTCGCTCTGCAGCCTGTCGTCGTTGATGTTGGGGGGGCACCAGCCTTGCGCCTGGCGCGGGGGCAGCTGGTGTGGGCGACGCCAGGTCGGTCTTAGAGAGAGCGGTACCTCCACCGACGTACCCCAGTGCGGCGTCGGCCCCGTCCTCTCCCAGGCCGACCTCGGACCCGGCCAGGGCAGAGTGGAGCGCGCATATGTAGCACTTGCAAGACGCCAGTGGGACAAGAGCGGTCGTTGGCACGATCGCCTCCAGGACGAGCATTGGGGCCCTGAGCTTGAAGTCGGCCTTCTCCATGTCCTTTCAGGTCTGGGGGCACTCGGCCTCCTTCGCCGCCTCGTGATGGTGAGCGTTCGTCACCAGGCGCGAGACTTGGGAGAGCGCGCGCTCGATCTTCCCTTGTACTTCCACGAAGTCGTCCAACGAGAGGCTCCACGCTGGCTGGTGGTGATACGCGAAGCGTGAAGAATTTATCCAAACAGTTGCATCCTAAGAGGAGGAAGCGCACGATGCGGACGACGACAAGGACAATGAGGATGGGGACGGAGAACAACTTCTGTTTACGATCACACCGCAATCCGCTTTGCTCGCGGATTGCGATCTGGTCCACTCCGATGTCTCCTCTTTGGGGTGGAGGCCGCGTTTGACCCTGAACCAAAACTCCTAGACTTGGCCTGTGTGACAGGGTTTGCAACCAAAACGGAGCCTCTTCAACTGGCCAAGGGAAGAATCCGCCGACCCCTGCTGGCCAGGGGTGACAGACAATTGAGCGACAATCAGAAGGTCGTCTTACGCGAGATGGCACAGCGACTTTCTGCGGTGGCTTACGCGGGCCGCCAACGCGGCAAGCCACAATGGACGAGGGCCCTTACGCGCAACCTTACGTGGGCAACTTACGCGCGAATGCCGGCGCAATCGAGCTCGCTTTTTTGCGTCGCTCACTTTGCTGTTCCTCCCCCCCGTTCCTCCTCCCCGGGTGCCCAGACTCCTTTCATATGGGGAGGGTTGTTCGAGCTCCCCATACACGGCCCCCGGGGCCTCAAAATCAGGAGGAGGAGGAGGAGGAGGAGGAGGAGGAGGAGGAGGAGGAGGAGGAGGAGGAGGAGGAGGAGGAGGAGGAGGAGAGGAGGGAGGACGGTGGGGATGGTTGCAAAGAGATCGAGAAGAAGACCTCTTGGCGGGGCCCCAACAAGGGCATGGCGGAAACACTGTCCAAGGGACGCAGAGGCCCCATCCGCGAATAGCCGTGGCGCCCAGCCAGGAAGCCCCAAGGGCCCAGCCAGGAACGAGGAGTGCTCTCAACTATGACACCAAGGGCCCAGCCGCTCACACACACACACACACCCTCGCAAGACGATGCTGGCAGCCTAACCAGGAAACTCGGAGTGGCGCGATGGCTGAGTCGACTCTTGGCTATAGGCCAGACCCTAAGTCCTAGACCTGAGATAACTCCAGCGGTTCTAGATCAGCGGCTCTGTACCCTACACGCTGCTGTAGTAAAACAGACCCCCTTGCGCACGCGCCGATCATCAGAGGACCTTCCTGCCCATTTCCAACTTATGCGTGCGTGTTGTGTCTGCTCACGCCCAGCCTGTCGCGAATGGATAAGCTCAGCAGAACACCTCCCATCGCACCCGAAGACCTGACATCGGGAGGCTCGCAACCATGCGCACCCCGACTGCAGCGCGAGGAGGCCGGGCCACCCCCCCCTGAGCCCCAGACCCTGCCCGCCGGCGGCGCGCCGGGCGTGGGCGCTGGCCGTGGCGCAGGCACCTGAGAGAGCGAAGAAAAGTTACGCTTCTGGTTCGTTTTTCAGAGCCAGCATGTGTTATTATTATTATTATTATTATTATTATTATTATTATTATTATTATTATTATTATTATTATTATTATTATATATATATATATACAAACAAGAGCGAGAGAGAACTGTGCACTCAAGCTGACCCCAAGCAAACCTGTCCTGGGCACGTCACGGCCTCCCGGCCTGGCCTGGCCTCCGGGTTCAGCAGGGGCCGACCCATGGTGCTCCCACGTAACTAGTGCCGTTGAAACGAGACAGCCTTCTGATGACAGAGGCCGTGTCCTCAGAGCCTGGAAGCGATGTCTGAGCACAAGGCGTCTCAGCCAACGATCGTGGAAGCGCACATGTCACAAACCACGACACGGTCTCAGGCAGCGTTTTTGTGTGTTCCCTCATAGGCGGGCCAGAACGCAGCGTCTAAGCTTGATCCGAGGCACAGACCCTGGACACCGGGCCTCCCCCAAGATCAGCCTCGCATCCCCAGCCATTCTCGGACGCTCCCATGGGGGCCCTGCGGCAGAAACCAGGAGGCGATCGGCGCAGGTGGGGGGGGGGGGGGGAGCGTTTCGGGCGCTCGAGGCTCGAGGCTGTCGGGCGCCACCGTGGGCCCTCGTCCGTTCTCTGGCCTCGGGGTGCTTCGCCGCGGCCGCGCCTCGCCGACAGCGCTCCGGGGGGGGCCCGGATCGTCCCGAGCTCACCGGGCCCGGGGGGGGGGACCCCAGGAGCCCGGCGGCGACGAAACATGACATCCCTGCGGCAGAGCACCCTAACCAGCTCCACGAAACTCGCGCTGGGGGGCCACGATGGGCCACCGATCGTGGGGGCCCGGCGCCCCCCACCAGGCGCTACAAGCAATCTACGGCACCCTCACGACAAGCTGCCCAGGCAGAGGAACAACTACAACGAACAGCACAAACAGAGTTTCTCGGAGGTCCGCGCGGATCTCTTGGATCGGTGCTGGATCCCCCTCCCTGGCGCGCGGAGCGCGCCATGGGCGGCGCCGGAGGAGCCGCCAGGGGGGCCCATCGCCGACCGAAGAAATCCGCACGGATATGTGCGTTACATTTTCTGTTCTTCGGCTACGTAGGGAGCCTTGTAGAGCCCAAATGGGGTCGAAGTATCGCGCCGCAAGGCTGGTGCATCGGCGATGTGGCGCGATTCTCCGACCCCACTGCTCAGACCAATTTGGGAGGCCTGGAACCTTGGGACCCCCCTCTCTTGGCTGCGCGCAAGGGTGACCCTGGGCAAGAGTGACCTTTTGGTGCGCGGCTTTGGGTGGCCGCGGGGATGCCAAATCCAAGTGTGCAGGTCACTGCTGGGGGGACTCCAATGGTCCCGCACTGAAAGTCACTCCAACGACTGGTCACCCTTACGCGTACTTTGCCGACTCTCCACGCCGACGCCGCCGATGCTTCGCAGACGTCGGCGATGCATCGGCGATGCGTCGGCGATGCGGCGCGATCTTTGGACCCCATCTACTCGGACCCGATCTGGGAGGCCTAGAACCCTGGGGCACGGCTCCCCTCAAGACCTTTGTGGGCCCCGGAAACGGCAGGGCCGTCTTTTCACCGTTCCAAAAAAGTGCCCCTTAAAAATGGGAACGGCAACAACAAAGGCGACCGGAAACGGCAAAAAAAACGGCTCCAATATTGGAACCGGAGCCGGAACTGGTAAAAAAACGGCGACGGAACCTGTAAAAAAAACGGCGTCGGAACCGGCAAAAAAACGGCAAAACGGAACCGTTAAAAAAATTGCCCTGTCGTTTCCAGGGCCCACTAAGAGACCCCCCCTCTCTCAGCTGCACGTCATGGTTGCCCGTGCCCGGAGCGGGGGCCGCTGGGGGACCGAATCCAAGCGCGCAGGCCAGCGCTGGGGGCCCCCCCGTGGGCACGCACCCAAAGGCCACACCAGTGAAAAGGCCACTCGCACGCGCAACCTGCTCTCACCCACGGCGCTGCGTGTGGGTCCGGCTCCCTCCGTCCGCTCGGGCATCTAAATACAGACCCGGGCCAATCCAGACCCGGGTCAGTCGGGCCCTGCAGGATCTGGCCAACTCCTGCCGGATCCCCTGCACCCGAGCCCGGGTCGATGCGACCCTGGCCCTGCAGGAGCTTGCAATTGCGCCGGCGCTCTGGCGGACCCCCCCGGTGCGTTGACCCCCGCCTCTTGAGCCCCGATCCGAGGCACCGCCGCTGGCTCCGGCCTCCACTTCGTGGGCTTGGAAGCCCACGGCCGGCCCGCCGCGGGCGTCGGCCGCGGCGCGTGCGCTGGCGGCGGCGCCGTGGGCGCGGTCCACCACCAGTCGGGTTCCGCCACGGGCGTCGGCCGCGGCGCGGGCGCAGGTGGCGGCTCCGTTGGCGCGGTCCACCACCTCGGTGGTTCCAAAAATGGGGCCCTGAGGGATGGGGGCCTCGGGAAGGGAAGGGATCCAAGGGTGACGATTCACAATATCTGGGGCACCTCGTCCCTAGGGCCCCATCCATCAGGACTTACTCCTTTCCAGCAGGGACCGTCTGTTCCGGCATTCCTAGGCCTACCACGATATGTCTATAGAACAAAAGTATGTTCCAAAAACAATGCAATGTCTTTGTAACATCGAATCGACGTGTTGAAACAATACGGTCTCAGCCAGAAATGTTCTGAGAACATGTCGTGAAAACCGCGACAGGCTCTTATATATATATATATATATAACATTATTTGGTGGGCTTGTAGGCAAGCCAGGATGCAACGACACTGCCTGATCTTTTGATCCACCGACCACCAGTCTGGGTCAGCCGCGGGCGTCGGCCGCGGCGCGGGCGCCGGCGGCGGCTCCGTGGGCGCGGTCCACCACCAGCCTGTGTCCGCCGCGGCGGAGGACTCGGCGGTGGAGGTGGACGTGCGCCTGGTCGTTGTCGATGTCGAGGAGGTCGTTGTAGTCGCGGTGGGCGTCCTCGACGTCGTGGAGGTGGAGGTCGAGGTCGGCCACGCGGGTGGGGCGGGGGCGGGGGTCCCCGCGGCGGTCGTCGAGGCAGTCGTGGCGGCGGTCGCGGGGCCCGTCGAGGAGGCAACGACGGTGGCGTCGGAGGGCCCAGGGGCAGGGGTCGCCGCGGCGGTCGTCGAGGCGGTCGTGGCAGCGGTCGCGGGGCCCGTCGAGGAGGCCGCGACGGTGGCGTCGGACGGGCCGGCCGGGGGGAGCCAAAGGGGGCGCCTCTCCTCGCCCCCTCGCGCAGGAAGGCCGCCCGAGTGGGGCTGGTACTGACGGGCCCGGAGGAGCGCGCCGCGTCGGCGACCTCGGGGCGGAGAGCATCGGGCGCCCAGGCCGCGACGCAGCACCGATGCGCCTGCGAGGCGGCGCGCTCCTCTGGCCCCCTCCGCTCCGGCACCACCGGGCGGCCTGGGCGGCCCACGCCGCCACCGATCAGCACTGGCAGGCCGGGCCGGCCCAGGCCGCCGATATCCAGGCGGACAGCCCGTGTGAGCCCAGGACCCACGCAGAGGGTCCGGGCCCGAGCGGCGCCCCGGACGGGTCCGCTGCCGAGGAGCCCCGAGGCGGGGAGGGCCCAGCGCACGGGCCCGGGGCCTGGGAGAAGCCTGGCCAGGGCCGAGGGTGCTTGCCCACCGGCCTCCGAAGATGCAGATGCCCTCACATCCTGCGTCACCGTGCTTTCGGTGACGTGGGCCCCCGAAACCAGACGCCTCCCAAATGGGGTCCGAGTGCACCGAGCAACAAAAAGGTGTCGGAGGATCGCAGCAACGGCGTCTGCGCCGCATCGGCGCATATGCATCGGCGATGCGGCACGATCTCCCGACCTCCTAGAAAAGTCTCGACGTCCTTTTTCGACTCGTCGCCCTCCGCCTGCTTCACCTCCTTTCCCATCGCCATCACCATCACATCATCACCATCATTACCGTCACAATCACCATAACCATCACAATCGTCAATCTTACCACATGATCATCATCATCATCATCATCATCATCATCATCATCATCATCATCATCATCATCATCATGATCATCGTCGTCGTCGTCCACCACATCAGCATCTTCATCATCAACAAGATGATGATGATGATGATGATGATGATCATCATCGTCATCATCACCACCGTCATCATCGTCATCATCATTATCGACACCACCAATATAATCAATGTCCTCGTCATCATCAGCATCAACATCATCATCGTCATCATCCTCCACAACCACCATCTCGTCATCGCCATCATCACCGTCGCCATACGTCATCATTACTGGTTACTCTTCCTCCTACATCGCATTATCCTCCTCCTCCTCCTCGTTTTCCTGTTTCTTATCCTCCCTATCTATCCTCCTCCCCCTTCAACCCGCCACCCTTCGCCCCCCCCTTTGTAATCCTGTCATTATCCTCTTTCTCGTTTTCCACCTTCTCGGTCGGTCGGTCGATCAAAAGTCATACACCACAAGGACAAGCCATGTTATACAGAAGCGGGACAAAAAGGGGAGGACCGTACAACACGACACGAGAGACTGCGTCATTGAAAAATTGTGCAGGTAACTCGTTTTGCACCCCGCCTCCACCGAACGACCCACCCTTCCGGAACAGCAGGGTCCAAGGAACGCCCACGGAGGTGACGTGCGCGCGGTGCCATTCGTAGGAACATCCGCCGCCACGCGAACGGAATACGGAAGAACACATGAGGCAAACGGCTACACATGAAACGTCGTCAGCCACACGCACGGACCTGGCACAAAAAGGCACTCCCCTGCAGAGCAGGTCTCCACGCTTCCCATTCACTTCGTGGCATGCATGCACGATGTGCGCACCAAGGCATCTGGAGCGCACGCAGGAGGAACTTTGAGGGTAGTATCTTATTGGGTTCTACGCCGAGAGGTGTTTGATCTCTCCCCACCCTTCTTTCGAAAAAGCCGGGTCAATCCAAGGGAGGGGGAGGGGACCTGAGACGTGCCCCATCAATGAAGAGGGGCATGCTGTCCTCAGATAGCAAGGGTGCCCAGCTTCCAACAAGCTAGTAACGTGGCACTCGTGGAAGGGAGGTTGGCATGATCTTTTCTGCCCTGTTTCAACCTAGCATCGCCAATGGTCTTCCCCCATGAACAATCTCAGGGGAACGGAGGTGCCCCTGATTGCCCTGGACATGGGCAGACTGGAAAGACCCCCGACTAGCTAAACAACAACAGCCCGCCGATTATAGGGGGCGAACAAACCTACCTCGCTTTTGACCACCCTCGCTTCCAAGAGGTACCAAACGATGCCAAACTACGGCCTGTACTGGTCAGGCCGCTTGACGATGAGGCTCGTGGTATGACTTGGTTTTGCCTGGAAGCGAAACCGGGGTAGGTAATTCACGCTCTGAGATTAAACATACCATTCGCGCAATTACCTTTGACCTTCCGTTCCAATACCGAGTCAGTTGATATTTTGTCTTTTTCAGCAGCGGGTGGCGCGTCAGCCCCCTTGATCGAAAGACCAAGGTAAATCGCTCAAGCACTCTTCGAAGCTGCAAGGCACAAGGACGCCCACGGGGGGCAGCACGGAGAAACGTGCCATCTTCGGCGGGGTCGCTCCAGACCGTCTGGGGGCGACATAAACGGGGGCGGGGGGGGGCGTCTTGGGGCGACGGGGGGGAGGCGCGATCGCGAACGGAAGCCCTGCGAGCAAAAGCCTCAAGTCGGCCCCTCTTCCTGTCGCCTCCGTGCGCAAGCTTGGCGTCCACTCTGCTTGCCTGTCTCTTCTCCCGCGGCGGTCGGGTCGGTCGATAGGCTACGGCGTGTAGACGTCGCCTTGCTTCAGCCAGGTGCTCGGCCAAACGGGCAGGGTGTCTAAAATCGCGCGCGCACACCTAACGCGCACTGCCCACCGCCAGCTCGCACGGCGCGCAGTCAGTTTTGTTTGTGCTATTTGGGCATGTGCGCCCGCGTCAACTCCCAGAGCTCGCAACGCGCCCTCAGACCGCCCGCGCAGTCCCAATAATCCCTGGAGGCCACGCAGGGGGTCCTCGTCAAGTACTCGCAACATGTCTAGATCTCACCTCCTCGCCGTCATGCTGTTTGCCAGCAAAGACGACGCAAAACACATCCTGGGCCGCGACCCTAGATGCCCAGAAGGACCCCGTGGGTGACCCCCTCAGCATTGCAGAACGAGCAGGGACATCCTCCAATCTGTCCACAGCACACGGGTTCTCAAGCGCGCGCTTAGGTGCCCTCGCGAAGACAGGGGGGCGGGGGGGGATGCCGAGATTATCTCTAACTTCTTCTTGCAGCAGCTCCTCCCCCCTGGCAACTGCATGGCCCAATTCTTAACAATGAAGCGCAGCGCCGAATGCAAGGCAATCGCAATCAAGCCCGTGCACTTGTTCTCGAGTAGCAGCCCTTGTCAAGGTTCGGACGAGTGGAGCGCCCTATCGCATGGATGGCCGCGCAAGCCTCCGCATGTCTGACATTTCGCGCTCCGGTGCTTCTAGTGGAGCATCCCTGCAATCTTCGTCTTCAACGTATTCCTCTGGCCCTCTTTCTGCGATTTGACGCCAGCCATTCTACCGTTCCAAATATTAGCAGCGCGCCCGGTCACGAAAGCCGTGATTTCTGTAGAAACCTGATCTTTTTGGGCGCGGGCGGGCAGCGGCGCCCTGGCGAGTTCACGAGGAGGCATCTGATCCAAGATCCGCCAGGATCTCGTCTGGCCCACGCGCCTGCCCAGGGAGAGCTCTATCGAAGCCTCTCTTGATCCCGCGCTTAGCTTGCAGCGGCTCTCCTGGAAAGCTGCGATTCCACCGAGTTGCCCCCTCGAAATTCCACGCCCCTGTTTTCGGGCGCGTGTGGGGGCGGGCCGGGAGGCGGCGTCGCAGTCCAATGACTGCAGCTCACTCAACTGGCGAGCGCGCTCAACTGCGGCAGAAGGGGGCCCCCGCGCGGTCGGCAACTGGCCCCGTCGAAGTGAATGCGCCCTTTCATGTTCGTCCGGCATCGGCGGGTCCACCGGCGGCTATCTGGCACTTCCCGCCGAGACTGAGCGCGCGTGACGCTTTCCACTCCCAGTGAAGCTGCTGCCATTCCAGCGCGCCACTGGCGTGACTGGCATGCCCATCCCAAGAAGCGGGCCTTGTCCTCATCAATCACTATGCTGAGCACTACTTCCGTGGTGGATGCGAGGCGCATCGGCGCTATCTGGCCCTGGAAGAAGATGCGCGCAAATTCGCGCGAAGTCTCCGCGGCAACTTATCTAGCGCGCTGCCATCTAGAAGGTGGTGTGCAAGCAAGCTTTGTCTAGATCTCCCAGGGCAGAAATGAAGCCCCTTCTCTTTCTGACGGCGCTGATGGCCTTGCCTTCGCAATCTCAGCTTACGCCGCGGATCTTGCGCAACAGACGCAGCGTTCCACCCGCCGTTGCCAAGTGGGCAACTCCCCCGCCGTGCAAGGCTTCCGGGGACGGATGGAGTCAGGCTTGGAAGCCATTCGAGCAACTGCGATAATCCCCCAGTGACCTACGTAACATGAAAATCCAGCGGGGTGCTCCGCATAGAATGGGGCCGGGCCAATGCCTTCCATGAAGTTTGCGACGGCGTGCGGGCCCTTCAACTTCTGGGGGTCCAACCTCGCGGGGGCATCCTCGCTCCTACTAGACCTGACAAGTTAAACTACCTGGGCGCGCAGGGGGGTGGGGGGCGGGGCGGGGGGTCCGCGTCGACGGAGAGACAATCGCAGTGACGATGTACTTCGCCTTTTTAACGCGCCAGCAATGCGGCATCGACCAACGCGTAGCCATTGCGATGGCAGCGCCCCGCACTGGAAACAAGCGT
Source organism: Prorocentrum cordatum (assembly GCA_963575745.1). Lineage (NCBI taxonomy): Eukaryota > Dinophyceae > Prorocentrales > Prorocentraceae > Prorocentrum > Prorocentrum cordatum. The sequence goes on from CAUYUJ010014047.1 coordinate 125,611, forward strand.
TCAATCTCCGCGCGCGTGCCGGAGTGTCTGCGTGTGTCTGTTCACGAGGACATGCTCAGCCTGCGAGCATGAGTTGCGCGCGCAGTGCCCGATATCATCTTGCGTCTATGAGGCCTTCATGGCCGGTCAGGGGCTACTGAGCGAACATGCGTGCGCATTGCCGTCCATCATCGAAACCAGTGGATGCCATTTCAGTCAGTTGCTGCAGCTGCGTCTAATACTCAGCGACCGCCGCCTTCCCTCGCGTGGCGCGAGGGGCGCCGGCAACCAGGGCAGGCGCGGGGCAGCGTCCTCGACGGGGGATGGCAACTGGCACCCTCGGCTCGACGTGCACAGGCCACACCCTTCGGTGTGACCCGTGTCCCCTCTGCCCCTAGGGCCCAGCGGGAAACGCCCCCGCTTGCGGCGCGACTCTACGCAGGCGCCACCCGCTGAGGGCCCGCGGGAAACTGCGCGGTGCGATCCCGCAAGTCTTTCCGCACCTCCTGTTCCAAGATCCTCACGCGCGCAGCCGGCGCCCGCGCCTGCCAGCTGAGCGCGTCGCTCTGTTGCGAGGCCGCCTTTTGTCTACCGACGTGTTCGTGGACTTCTCTGACAGAAACAGGCCTGACATTGATGGGGCAACTCTGAATGTCGGCGCGAGATCTCCACGAGCCTGCGGCGCCGGCGCGCGGGCGGGAGCCAGCGCGGCCAGTTCGTCGGGGAGCGACGAAGCATCGGCGCCAAAATCAATCCACGCAGCCCTCTAACGCAAAACAACGGCGACTCACCTCGTGGCTTGCCATCTGCAACCGCTCCTGCTGTCTGGCAAGACGGCGGCGCGCGGCTCGCGTCAAACTGAAGGGCATCGCCTGCGGGGGAATCGCGTCTCTCTTGGTGGCCCAAGCGACGTGGCCCGCCAGGGCCCCCCACGGGCGGCCCCCGCGCCCTCTGACGTGGGCGGTGCTCGCCCCGCGCCGACTTGCAATTGCACTCGGCAAGAACAAGAGACATGGCTGCGATCGCATGTTCCTCTGCGGGGCCGCGGCCCCAAATCCGGGCCCTGGCCGCCGCTTCAGATACGCCGGACCTTTCGACTCCCGCCCCCGGGCTCGCGGCGAGTGCGTCGCGCGAGAAGCGTTGCGCCGCTGTTCGCAATCCGTGGAGGTCGCGCCTGTCAGGATCGCGGGTGGGAGTCGGGGGCGCGCGCTCAATCCCGCCGCGTGCATGCTCGTCGCATATGGAACCTATATTCGCATCTCCTAGGAGCGCAATGCCCGAGGCCCAATGTCACGGCGACTCTCCCTGAGACGCCCATCTGCGCGACGCCCGCATCTCGCGCCTGCCGCGCGCAAATCAAACGTCGTCGCGTCGCGTTTGGCATTCGCAGTAGCGGCGGGTGGGCCGCGGAGGCGTTCGTGCGTTTGCATCTTAGGGGGGTCGCCGTGTCTCCCAGGCGCTCGCGCGCGGTTCTGACAGCGGGAAAAAACGCGGCAATCTGGCAGGCCCCCCTGGCCCCCGCGCGGGCGCCCCCGCGGGGCTCCATAAGAGCGGCCCTGCCCGCGGGGCCCTCTCGCCGGCCCCGACAAGGCGAGCGGGCGGCATGAAAGCTCAGTGAGCGCGCGCGCGAGGTCCACGGGGGCTGGGGGGGGGCAGGCTGGGCCGCGCAAGGGGGTGGGCCCACCGGCGTGCCCGAAATGCTCACATCCGCAAAATTGACAGACAACCTCGGGGGGGGCCCGACCCGTTCGCGCCAGGCAAGGGTGGGGGGAGGCCTGGGAAGGGGGCCCGGGCGCGGGCTTTCCAATGCAGCGCGGCGCCGGCGCGCGGGGACCCCCTGGCGCGGGGGTCCCTCGCAGACGTGGGAACCAATGACATTGGCGCGCGCGGGGTCAGACCCGCCCTCGCTTGCAGTGCCATTGCGTTGGTCGGAACTGTCGCCGGGCCTGCTGCCTCGAGCCGCCCGGATGCCAGCAGAGCGAAGCGAGGGGCAGGGAGTGGGGGAAGGGGCCCCGTGGCCACGCATGTGAGTCAGGGTGCCCAGGCGCCTCGCGGGCCCATGTTGGCCGCTGGCCTGCGTCGACATGGAGTTTTGTAAGCTGGATGAAATAGGATTTGCAATGGCCCCCCAACTTGTCTCGCTAGTTTTCCCCCCTGGTTCCGGACCTCCACGAACGGGGCTCCAAGCCATAGAACTGAACTGGTCAAAACTGGCTACGCTGGTTGGAGACATCGGATGTCGCCCAACCTGGCTTTGTGAACCCCGCAATTCGACATGCGAGGCGGGTGGTCTCTCGTCGCAAATTCCGAGGGCCCCTGCCTGGCCTGCATTTGGATCTCCGCTTTGAAAACACCTTTCGCTCTCATCCCTTCGACCTCTCGTTCCACTAGAGTCCCTGGGCAGCTCCGGAGGCATCGAGGACCTGCGGCGGAAGCGTTGAGGCCTGCTGGGCCACGCTCGGAACTGCGCTTGCAACCTCCCTCTCTGGCGTCTCCGGCGTTGGAGGTGGATCGGCTGGCGGTCTGGGGGTCTTTGGCATCGCTGGTGTGCGCGCTGGTCATTGCGTCTGGTGGCATCTCGGCCCCTTGCGCGCGCAACTGGATCATCGTTTGGACCATCGCGGCCTGCTGAAACTGTTTTTGCATCGTATGCATGTGATTGCCCTGGTAATGTATGCGCGAAGTAAGCTTCTGACCGTGCTGCTCGATGAGTTTGGTTTGCGTCCTCTGCGTGCTACGAAGCCCACTGCGCTAGCAAATCCACTCCACTTCTATCGTCTGTGTACTGCGGCAGCTGATGCTTGGCCGACTCAACCGCCGCCGCCGCATGAATGTCGTTGTTGCACTTGCGCGCGGCCTTGGCACTCATGATCGTCAGCTGCATGCTGTGTTTTGCCTCCGACGGGGTCGAGGAGAGTGGCGGTGGCAGTGGCCAATGTCCACGTGGATATATAGCTTCCTCCTCCTCCTCCTCCTCCTCCTCCTCCTCCTCCTCCTCCTCCTCCTCCTCCTCCTCCTCCTCCCCCTCCCCCTCCTTTTCCTTTCCCTCCTCCTCCTCCTCCTCCTCCTCCTCCTCCTCCTCCCTCTCCCTCCCCCTCCCCCTTCTCCTCCTCCTCCTCCCCCTCCTCCTCCTCCTCCTCCTCCTCCCAATGGGGTTCCACTTCCCATAGTCGAGTCGGCATACTCCCTCCCCCCAAGGTCGGTATTGATCCACCCACCATCACGGCACCTGGCAGCAACAAAGTCTCGAGAAACTAGTGTTGCCCCGAAGCCAGAGCCGGTTATAGTTTCCACCTGTCGTAGGCGGCGGCGGTGGAGTAGCAAGAGGTAGTCGTGGCGCACCAACATGTTGAAATGATCCTGCCACGTGCAAATCCGCATCCCCTGCTCCCAACAGCCGAGTGGTGGTCTCGAGCTGCTCTATCTCGTCCACGATACCTTTTTTTTGTGTTTGTATATTATTATGTTGTCAAGTTGCAGTGCTTCGACTCGCTGCTGCTTCATGTTCGCCTTTGGTTTTTGGCTAGAACAATTATCGCAACGGACATGCTGCCCAGAAACGTGTGTCCTTAGTTTATCAAAGAACTCTCTTTCTCCGCCTGATTGGCGGCTTTCCTCAAGTTTGCCATGGCTCTGGCCATTTTTGCCAATTTGTACATCAGTCTGCGCATCCCGCTCATCTATATCATCCATCTGCTGTCGTTCTCTGGCATCGTGTCGGAACGGTGTTCGATCTGGAAGGTCCACGCCACATATTGTCATGGGCGAAGTGCGCCCCACGATCTTATCTACATATGGATGCGAAATTCTCTCCTCTCTCTGGTTCTGTGGCATCCGACTGTCGTTCCTGGGACGTGGGTCTCTCTTTTCTTGGCGCGTGTCCCTCTGCATACGTCCTGGCTTGACTGCACCACATTCGCGTTAGTCGTACCGCTCGTTGTTCCAAACGCTTCAGTGGCACGTCTAAGGATACATTTGTTGGCCTCTTGGCATCTGTCGGCGATGGTGCGACCAGAGGGTAGCAATCGGATCGTTGGTCGAAGCAAGCAATCGTGCACTATGTCTATGCTTTCTTAGACGCCTGTGCCACGCAAGCTCAGTCGCGGCCGTATTGTAAGAGGAGCGCGGATCTACATCAAACCCACCTGGGATCAACTCCCTCGCCTTCGAGAAGGCAACGCCTCTCATCGATCTCGCTCCGTCCTTCTTCCAGACAGCTCCTCCTCGTCGCACCCCGGGGCCGGTCGAACGGGCGGGCAGGGCGTTTCGCCTGAGACCTCTCACCGCTCGTGACCCTGATGCTTGAACATGGACAGCCGTTTCACCTATGGTCGGGGATGGACAGACCCCCCTTCAGCAAAACGTGGTTTAGTGAAAACGACCTCGGGCCCAAACCTGGCGGGCGCACGCCTGGAAAATAACGGCCGCGGCGCCCTCTCGAGAACCGAGAACGGACAATTCACTAATCGACGCGTCAGGGTAGGAGGTCTATCCACCCCCGATATGGAGGGCGTGTGGTTTTCAGCATGTGGCCAGCGCCGCGCACACTTGCCAACACATTGCCAGGGCTTGGCGGATTGGCAGCGGGCAATTTTCAAAATGTGGCTCTCGCCTTCCCGCGTTAAGCGCCGCGCATACTCGCCTTTTGGAATCATTGCAGGGATTTCGCGGATTGAGGGCGGCTGGTTTTCAAAAGGTGGCTCTCGCCGTAGCGCCTCGTTTCCAACGGCTGCTACCCCTTCACAGGTTTAGGGCGGCTTCGCTCCAAAATGTGGCTCTCGCCTTAGAGGCGCGCGCATTCGGTTCAAACGCTTGCAAGAGCTTCGCTGATTCCCATGGTTAACGTAGCAGAAATAATGTCTTGGAACGGTTTAGGCTTGTCAAGGCGCAGCCGTTACTTCGATCCGCAGTGCTGAAATCCTAGGAATCGTCTGGTACGATTCAGGGTCGCCAGGACGTTACGATCAGGTCAACTCGTGGCGTTGAAATCCTGAGAACGGTGTTTTAGCACGCTTCAAGATGTTCGCACGGTTGCTCCCAACGGGGCGATTCCCTCAGTGGAAATGACCCCTTGTAGGATCCGTTAGGATGAAACTTGGAGGGGGGGGTGTCTTTCGACATCGTTGACGAGTCTTGGGTTTGCGCAAATCCTTTTTCCTCCTCCTCCTCTCCCTTCTCTCTGTCCGCCCCAGTTCCTTACGGGTCACCCCTTGTCTTCCACGCCACCAGGCGTCTCGGTAGGGCGGGCTGGGCGTTTCCCCTGCCCGTCACCTCTGACAATCGCACGGATGAACACCCGAATGGCTCTCATCCTGCGGCACGCTTGCCGTACGAGCCGCAATTCTTCTGCAGGGCGGCCAATGTAGGGAACCGAACTCTATACACCGACGCTTTTTTCCGGCCCTGCACTGAAACTCGTACAGGAAAGCGGATCCTGGTGTATACGGGATGCTGGTGTATACATTTCCGTCATTTCCCCAGGACATCGGGGGAACAACTATACACCACACCACCCCGACGTCGTCCCAGATCCTCAAAAAGTCCAGGGATTGAAAAACAGCACGACACTGGTAATGTACATGTTCCAGTTTCCGACAATGTTCAGAATGCGGCTCTCGCCTCCGCGCTGCGCACCCCCCGTCTGGCACGCTTCACGCTCTTGCGCGGACGGGCAGGGTGGGCGGCTCTCACGATGTGTGTGGTTCTCGCCTTCGCTTGCCGTGCCCTCGCCGTGCAGCCGTCCAACAACTGCACAGACGGAGAGCGAGTCCCCTTCAGAGCGGAGCCCTCGCTTTACAACAATCCCACGACACTTCTCCTCGAACCAGGACATAAGAGAACCGTGCGCTGAGTAAGCGCACGGAAGGCGGATGCTCTTCCACGCGCGCGTCTCGGTCAAGACGTTCTCGAACGCTGTGACCGAGCGCCCTCCTCCTCCTCCTCCCCCCCCCTCCTCCTCCTCCTCCTCCTCCTCCTCCTCCTCCTCCTCCTCCTCCTCCTCCTCCTCCTCCTCCTGCAACATCGTGCAACGCCTGTGCGGGAGAAGGCGTTCCACACAGGGGGCCTTCGCTGGACACGTCCCCTCGCGCCGTGATGCTACCCCCGCTGCAGCTCTGAGGGCGACTCCAGATTTCGTACGGCAGGTTCGTGTCGTGGCGACCCCAGCGTTGGTTTTTGACACGGCGGGAATTGTTCAACCTTGAACGATCGGCCGTTTCCGAAACGCCACATCGTTGAACATCGATCGATTCTGGGTCGCCGTCGGCGTTCAAAGTTGAACTCCGGCGGCGGGGTCGCCGCTGGTCGACACGACGCGAACCTACCGTAATCAAGGGAGGGGGGTCTCATTTCGGGGGGGGGGTCTTTTCCAAGCTATCTTGGAGGGCCTGGGGGGGGTCTGGGGACGATGCTCTGGAGGGTTCTCCCACGACGGGGGGGTCTGAAATGGCTTGTCTTGGAGGGTCAAGACCCCCTCCCTTTTATTACGAAATCTGGAGTACCAAAGAAGGAGGCGGCGCCTCGTCATCCTCGCCCGCACGGCAGGCCCTTTGGGGCCGCTGGTCTCGCACGAGGAGTGCCTCCCTTCTGCTCGAGACGAAGGAGGACGTGTTGCAGCACCGCTGACGCCTCGCAGATCTGTTCCGGCCCTCCTCTGCGTCCCGTCCCCTTCGCACTCCTCGCGCGACTTCCGTCTCCTCCGCCTCCCCCCCCCGTGGGATCACGACACATTGCTGCGCAGGCGCGCAAGCAGACAGCGCTGCGCGTAGGGCGAGGTCTGGGGCTCCAGCACACCCGTGTGGTTACGGGCGTGGTGACCTCGGAATCCCCCGCGACCTCACCCCGCTCGACCCGCCACCGCACGGCTTTGGGACCTCGAAGGCTCCAGTCGCCCGAGAGGTCCTCGGAGAACGACCCGAGTCCCAAAACCGCATGGCTTGCCCACCGCTCAGACATCCATTCCCCGTGCATTTTTCGGCTTTGTGCGGCCCAAAAGGCTCCCCTCGATGGTCCTCGCCGAGGACAAAACGCACGCGTCCGAGCGATGCCCAACACTGGCTCACCACGCGGTGGGGTCACCACGCGGGCCGCTTGGGGGCCCCCCCCCGGCGGGGAGGACGGGCCCCCCCCACGCCCCCCCCCGGAGGCTCGGCGCGCTGGAGCCGGAAGGCGACGTGCTGGCTGGAGGGGCCGCGGAGGCCTCGGAGCCGGTCTGCGTCGGGGCCGGCGGGGCCGTGGAGCTCGCGGGGGGCGGGGGGGGCGCGGAGGTCGTGGGGCCGGCCGGGGGCGGGGCCGCGGCGGGGGCCGTGGAGCTCGCGGGGGGCAGGGGGCCAGAGGGGGGCCAGGGGGAGGGGGGGAGGGAGGGCCGGGGAGCCGGTGGCTTCACAGGCGTGGGCACACGAGCTTCGGCAGGCCCGTGCAGCTTCCTCGCAGCGGCGCTGCCGAGCGCCCCAGCGGCGCCTCCGGCTCGGGCGTCTCCAGCGCCGACCCGAGAAGTCCGCGCGGGCCTCCGAAAGTCCATGCCTGGTCGTTACTTGCTCCCCGAGGAGGGGGAGGGGGGGGAGGGGGAAGGAGGGGGGGAGGAGGCGGAGCTCGTCGGCGCCGCGGGGGCAGGCGGCGTCGGCGGGGCGACCGCGTCGGCGGTCCCCGGTGACGGTGACGGCGTGGGGGCGTCCGTGCCGCCCACGGAGATGTTGGCAATGTGCGCCGGGCGCGTGCGCCACTCTGGGCAGACCGCCGGCGCGATGCCCACCTTCCTGCGCGCCATGTCGAACAGTATGTCCTGGTGCTGCATCCACGAGGCACCCAACGTTGTGCTGAGCGTGGTGCCGTCGTCGGCAAAGGCGTAGCAATACTTGGAAGACAGGCTCTTCCGATAGAGGTATGCTCTTGGCACCCATCTGGTCACCGTGCTCTCAAATATGACCTCGATGTCGGGAAAGCGCTCGAGTCCAGGTGTGCCGTCAACGACCTCCCAACATATGCCCGTCTGGTAGGCACCGCAGCCCTCGTGCCTCGCACAGTAATCCTCAATGGCGTATCTGAGGGCCATGTACACGTTGTGATTCAGGTATGTGTACGTCGTGCCGCTGTCTATGATCGTTCGCCCATGAGGCACCTGGATCTCGAACCCATCCACCCGCATCATGGTGAATTCAACTCCGTAATCCGCCGATCCCTGTTTGCCATGGGATGCGATAAGTAGGATGAGGGGTCCAAAACTGTGCGGTGACAGATTTTGCGTTGACCTCGGGCGAACCTGGAGGCTCCAGTCGCCCGAGACATCATCAGAGACCGACTGAAGCGCCAAACCCGTTCGGTCACCCCGAATCCCCACAGACTCACCAATTTGGACGCCCGACATGGCTTTGGAAAAAATGGGCAGGACGGTGCGATGCCCAGGAACAAGTTGACCCAAACCGACAGCGACCGCTGTTGGGCAGGCGACCCTCAGTCTCAAGTGGGCAACGTCCGCGGCGACACCGACAGCGAGTCCTGCTTTAAATGTAAAGGAAATGCCGTCGGTCGTCGTACCCATTCTGTTCGTAGCCATGCCGATCTTACCGGATCACGCGGATGGCGAACGGTGTGACGTGCGTGCCTGTCCGTGTTTGTTTCACGGCAGTGGGCGATGATGCCAGGGCTGTTTCTAGATGGCATCAGAGATTCCAAGATGGTTCCACAAATCACACGTTGGCCTCCACAATGCTTCCAAGAGGCCCCAAATCCCACCAAAATGGCTCCGGATGGCCACGGAGTCTCCCAGGAACGCCCCCGAGAGGCTAAACCTTTGGAACATCAATGTTGGTTGCCTTCTCGCCCTTTCGCTTTCGATGGGCTCAAGGTGCCAAAACGGCATCAAAAACACCCCAAGAGGTCGCATATCAGGCTCAAAAGGGGCACCGGTACTGAGGACACCCCTTCACTCAAAACCAACAACGTTGAAAACCCGTTGGCTGTCTACTGATCTTGTCATCTCGGTGGCATCCTTGGGACGCTTTCGGGCGAACATGTCTCGAATATGGCTCCAGATAGCTCAAGATTGCCTCCAATATTGTACAACATGGTAACATGGTCCAGGATGGCTGAATATTTCCTCCGAGATGTGTCCCAACGCGCCTCAAGACGGATTCAAGTGCCAACGGAGCCTCCAAAGGCTGCTTCCAAGAGGCCCAAATCCTTTTCAAACCAGAAATGCAACACTTGATTTCTGCATTTTCGCTTCTGGGGGCTGAAAGCTAGTCTGGGGACTGAAATATGGCGCGGAGGTGGCCCAAGGGAACCTCAAGATGGGCCTACGAGGGCTACAAGACCGACCCCAAAGCTGCCCCTAGAGAGCTCTGAAAGCAATTGTTGGGGCTCCAACAAAGCAGCGCTGTTGCCCCACCCCATTATTTGATCGATGTCCTCGAATATTGCCCCATGATGACCCCTAAGGCAAGAGAATCCAGAGGGACCCTTGAGGGCCTTAAAAGGCCTCCAAAGATGCTTCAAGAGGACCCAAGTCGGCTGCCACGAGGCTCCCCTACCGAAGGGTAAGGCATAGCTGGTTGACTCAACAGTCTGCTCAATCTGATCCCAAGCTTTGCTTTGACGGCTGGCGCCTCTCACTGTTTCACTGCTTGCCCCTGCACTTCCCCCATAAATGCACATCGTCTGGGCATCGTTTCTGGATGGGACGGTGGGGGTATGCGACACGTCTAGCGTTCCAACGCAAGCTGAGACGCGCCTCTGACCCTGGTTGACCGTCATTGAGCCCAACTTGGATCGGATAACCGAATGCTCCCGGTAATAATCCCCTGGGGATTGCAAAGTTCTGGGTCTGGCGGGGTTTATCAACGATTTTCCCGACGAAGGTGATGATGATGATGATGATGATGATGATGATGCTGATGCTGATGATGATGATGATGATGATGATGATGATGATGATGATCCTGGGCGCTCGTGTAGACTGACCTTGTAGATCTTGGCGCGAGACTGACTCGAGAGATCTCGAGTCTCGTGGCTACAACTTGCCTGCGCAAGAGAGCTTGCCAAGAAACCTCTCTTGCGCACCCATGGTGAGAATCCCATAGCTTTGCCACGCGCTCGTGGTTGCGGAAGCTGAAACGGTGAGACGACCATTGCCATGCTCAGCGTTTTTGATGCTGTTGCTCGTCAACATAAGATGATAACAACTTCGATGCGCAACATTCCCTGGTGATTATCAAGTTCGGCCTCCGCGCCCCTATCCACAATTAAATCCTGTTGACACGGGATTAAAGAAAAACAGGGGAGAAGGGGGGGGGGGACATTGTTATCCGAAAGAGCGTGTTCTACCGCTGCTGGCGGAAAACCCGGGGGGGTCACTACCGGTTCGAACCCTTCCCCCCCCCCTGCCCTCCGGAAAACTGGGGGGGGTCACAACCGGTTCGAACCCCTCCCCCCCCCCACCAGTTCATCATGAAAAGGGGGGGGGTCACTACTGGTTTGAACCCCCCCTAGAAAACCGGTGGGGGGGGGTCACTACCGGTTCGAACCCCCCCCCTCGAAAACCGAGGTGGGGTGCGGACAGTGGTGGGGACGGTGGTGGTGGGGACAGTGGTGAGGGGACAGCGGGACTGTGGTGGGGACAGTTGGACAGTGGTGGGGACGGCAGTGGTGGGGACAGTGGTGAGGATAATGGTGGGAACAGTGGGGACAGTGGACAGTGGTGGGGACGGTGGTGGTGGGGACAGTGGTGTGGGGACAGTGGGAATGAGGTGGAAACAGTGGGACAGTGGAGGGTACAGTGGCGGTGGGGACAGTGGCGAAGGCGGTGGCGAGGACGGCGGTGGGACAATGGGACAGAGGTACAGTGGGGACAGTGGTGGGGACAGTGGGGACAGTGGTGGGAACAGTGGGACAGCTCAGTGGGACAGCGGAGGAGTCAGTGGGACAGTGGGGACAGTGGGGATAGTCGGGCAGTGGTTGGGGCCGTGGAGAAAGTGGGGAGAGTGGAACCGTGGTGGGAACAGTGGTGGGGACAGTGGGGACAGTGCGACAGTGGTGGGGGCACTGGTGGGGACAGGGACGGTGGTGGAACCAGTGGGGACAGTGGTGGTGAGGACAGTGGTGCTGGGAACAACAGTGGGGGATGTGGTGCGGACGGTGGTAGGGACCGGGAGTCGTTTGCTGGCGGTGAGTGGGGGGGGTGGGGAGGGGTTCGAACCGGTAGTGACCCCCCCTCCGGTTTTCGAGGGGGGGTGGGGGTTGAACCGGTATTGACCCCCCCCGGTTTTCGAGGGGGGGGGAGGGGGGGGAGGGGTTAGGGGATGGGGGGGGGTTTGCCGGGGGGGGGAGGGGGGGGGTTCCAGCAAGGGGGGGGGAATTTTCGGAGGGGGGGGGGGGACCCCGGGGTTCCGGAGGAAGAGGGGGGCAATTTTCCATAGGAAAGCGGCGGTGGATCACGCTCTCTCTCTATTATCCGGGGCAGTGGGTTAGGGCTGGATCGCGCTCGCCCGACAGAAGGATGCTCGCGCTTGGGCCGTGCTGCATCACTAGGTCCATCCTGCATGCGCTTTGGGATACTTTGAAGCTGTCTTGGGGCAATGGTGGGCTTCCTGCGGCGACCCTGAGTCTCTGATCGGCACGTCTCGGGACCGTCCTCGCTTTTTCCCCCGCGAGAGCACCAGAGGCAGGCGGGTAGCTGACACAAGGCGCCTCGAATAGCCCGATGCGACGCTGAGACCTATCTCTTGAACAGGACCGGTGTGGTACGAGTCGTTGGAGCCGCCCACGTTCAGCTGCCCGCCCCACTCCGCAAGGCAGATGGTGAACACGCTGCCGTCCACGTGCGAGTCCTGGAAGAGCCTCTGAATCAGCGACGCAGACTGGAGCCCGTAGCGGACCGGGGGTCCCATGCCGAGGATCCCGCTCGCCTTCTGCGTGTAGAAGAGGTTGTTTTCCTCCCCCTCCCCCTCTTCCCTCCCCCTCCCCGCCCCGCGCGCGTTTGTCGTTCGTCTGCCGTCCCTCGTTTCTGTCGTCGTCTCGTGCCGTCCCCCTGCACTCTGCCAATGGGCTCCCATTCGCTTTTCTTTTTTTGTTAGAAACAACTTAAACAAAAACGAGTGCAAGAGGTTGTTCTCCTGAGCTAACCTCTGCGCGCGATGCGGCGGCAGCGGCGGCAAGCGCGGCTGGGGTTTGCTCCGCCCTGGGGAACTCAAAAGGTATCGCCGATGCCGCTACTCCCTGGACCTCTCCTGGGGCGCGTTCCGATGAAAATCTTCCAGCGAATCCAGTGGTGGCGACGAGGGCCTCCCAGGAGGCCCGGAGAGGTGAAAGCGAGGGAATGATAGGGGTAGGGGTACCTTTCCCTCCTCCGACACCGCCCCCCTCCCCGCGCCCCCCGAAAGCCGCGCACCAGCAGGTCAGCCGGTGACAAAGCCGCTCGGCCTGCGAGTCGAGGTCGGGTCTCTGGCGGCCGCTCGGGACGATCTGGGCGCCCCAGGAACGCTGCCGGCGAGGCGCAGCTGCCAGACCGCATGCCGAGGCAGGAAGTCCCCAAGGGCCGACGAACACGAGCGATGGCGTTGCCTAGGCTTGCCCACCGTGGTTGCGTGATCATCGACCTGAGATAAGAACACCACGAAAGGCCACGCTGGAAATCCTTGACAGTTTTCTGTCGGCAGATAGGTACTCCCCATATCCAAAGGATGGGGATCTTGTTACTGATCCGACCGCGCCGACTCCTTACTCACGCACCTCCATCCTCCTCCTCCTCCTCCTCCTCCTCCTCCTCCGCACGATCTTGTATTACGTTGTGGTGTGCTATGAAATGCTGTATTAGTTATGGTATGATGCGTAAATGATATGGTGCGTTTTGCCATGTCATGATATGGTATGCGATGCTATGCTATGATATAGTATGATATGGTATGGTTTGTGATGTTGTGTGGCTATATGCCATGGTATGCTATGCTATGTGCTGCTACCCATATCCAAAGGATGGGTCTTGTTATCACCCCGACCGTGCCGAGAAGTCACCTCCCTCCTCCTTCTCCTCCTCCTCTTCAATTATTGGTATGCCATGACGTGTTATGGTATGATATGGTATCGTATGTCATGCTATGACATGTTATCTCATGACATGTTATGGTATGTTATGTTCTGATGGTGATGGTGATGCTGGTGATGCTGCTGCTGCTGATGATGATGATGATGGTTGTGATGATGATGCTGATGATACTGCTGCTGCTGTTGCCGATTATGATGCTGATGCGGATGATGCTGCTGCTGCTGATGATGATACTGACACGAATTATGATGAGGATAATGATGATCATGATGTTTTGATGATGATTATCGTGAGTATGATGATGATTATGATGATGCTGCTGCTGATGATGGTGATGATCGCGGAGCAACATCAGAGGATTTCTCGAGAGAGGCGCGGGTTTCAGCACCCCCGAGGGGGAGTCGCCAGGGGGTATCCCACTCCTCCGTTCGCGCCAAAATGGTGGGGATGTCTCAAGCGGTTTACCTGTCTGCCAAGGCAACATCCACCAAGTTCGGAGCAGATTTGGATGATGTCTCGAGCGAGGCGCTAATTCTCGCACTCCTGGTGGCCCAGATAGCGAGGATGTCTCGAACGGTTTGCTTGTTTTGCTGGCCAGACTCGTGGGCACGGATCCTCCTCAGGATGCCGCAGGAGGCTCCAGCAGGCTCCGTGAGGCCCGAGGAGGCCACAGGAGGTCCCAGGAGGCGTCAGGAGGCGTCAGGAGGCGTCAGGAGGCCCCAGGAGGCACCAAGAGGCAGCCCCAGGAGGCTCCAGGATGCCCCAGGAGGCCCCAGGAGGCCCCAGGAGGCCACAGGAAGCGAAAGGAGGCACCAGAAGGCCCCGGAAGGCCCCAGGAGCCCCCACGAGGCCCCAGGAGCAGGCCTCAGAAGGCCACAGGAGTGGCTCCAGGTCTGGGTGTTTTACGTATGTTCCTATACAGTTGGCCTCCCCTGGAGTACAAATCCTTGGTGCTTTACGTATGTTTCTATGCAGTGTCCTTCTCCTGTGTATCCACTCCTTCAGTGTTTTTTCATATGTTCCTATCGATTGGGCCTCCGTGTGTGCCTATAGATTGCCCCTCTCCTGTGGCTCCAATCCGAAATGTTTGAAATCTGTTCCTATAGATTGGGCCTCTCCTGGGGCACGAATCCTCCCCACGAGGCCCCAGGAGGCTCCAGGAGGCCACTGGAGGCCCCAAGAGGCCACAGGAGGCCATAGGAGGCCACCAGAAGCGCCAAGAGGCCCCAGGAGCTCCCGAGAGGCTCCAGGGGGCCTCAGGAAGCCCCACAAGGTTTCAGGAGGGCCATGATCATGCGCAGATACGCACTAAGACTACTGAGACTCATTCACACTCCAACTCATTACTCCCAGACCGTCAATACTCAAGCCCGTCTATAATCGAAAACTCTTGAGCCTAGACGCTCACGGCGGTCCGCGATCTCCCATGGGAGCGGGGCCCGTCGCTAATCCACGCCCCAAGGGCGAGTCGAGACAGCGGCAGCTCGAAGCCGGTCGTCCTTGGCCCCCCCCCCCCCCCGCGCCCCCTAGGGCCGTGGCGCACCGGCGGCCCCTCCAGCGGAGGGCCCCCCTCCCCTTGGCGAGGCCTCCTAACACGTGGGGTCCGGGTAGACGGGGCCCCAGGCTCGCGCCGCAGCGCTGACGCATCGGCGGTGCATCGGCGACGCTGGCCTAGAGAGCATCGGGCCCCATATCGGGCCGCATCGCCAGTGCATCGGCGATGCGGCGCGATCCTCCGACCCGATCCGCCCGGACCCCATCTCGGAGGCGTAGATTAGCGCGTGCCCGCCCTCCGTCGAGTGGCAGCCCACGCGGGCAAGCACGGGCGGGTTGTGCTGGAAGGCGTCCCCCAGGCTCACCTGGGGCGTCGCTGCACGGGCTCCGATGCAGACAGAGCGCCGCCCACCCCCCCAGGAGGACGGAGCACGAGAGGGCAAGGGGCGGCAGCGAGAGGAGTGGAAGGGACATGATAAGGGGGAGAGGGAGGAGGAGGGGGAGGAGGAGGGAGGGGGATGGGGGAGGGGGAGAAGGAGGGGGAAGGGGAAGGGGGAGGAGGAGGAGGAGGAGGAGGAAGAGGAGGCGGAGGAGGAGGAGGAGGAGAAAGACGAGGAGGGGCAAATATAAAAACACTCCGTAGCCATTGTGGCTCAAATTCAAACACCACGCTCTGGGTGCTTGAACTTGCCGGCAGCCGAGGAGCAGGACCAAGACCCCACGCCTGGTCGACAGGCGACCATTTCGGCAGCCAAGACGTTTCGAGCGGGGGCAAAACTTGTTCTTGCCCTCCATCTCTTTTCGCCCCAAACTCCAGGTCATTTCTCAGCCCCGGCTCTCAGCAACAGAGACGCCGTTACAGATGGCGCAATGGGCAGCGACTTGGAAGTGGAAGTGCGGGCAGCAGAACTGGCTGAAGGTGACCAATTGCAGCAAATGCGCCATGTATTGGAAGGCCTCAGCTGGACGGGAACCGAGAGGCAAACCAGACAGACAACGCCAGCGTTCCAACAGCCAGAAGAGCGCGGACTCAAGGCCATGGGAGGACGAGGAGAAGATCAGAAGACCG
Organism: Prorocentrum cordatum; assembly: GCA_963575745.1. Classification (NCBI taxonomy): domain Eukaryota; class Dinophyceae; order Prorocentrales; family Prorocentraceae; genus Prorocentrum; species Prorocentrum cordatum. The sequence continues at coordinate 141,189 of CAUYUJ010014047.1, forward strand.
CCTTTCGTCAGAATGGCCACTCCAGCGGAAGCGAATGCCAACCCCAACTACAAGCCTCTCTCGCCCAAGGCAGGCGAGAGCGAGAAGAGGATCTACTGCAAAGAGTCGAGGTCCAAGCCCAACCTGCTCCAGCAGAGATACAAGATCGCCTGGGCCATGCAGAAGCCAGTGCAGGACATCGTCGAACAGATCGCCGTCCTGCGCAGAATGTTGATCTCAGAAAATCATAGGAGCAGCAAGGTGCTTGGACAGAGACTACTCTTGCCAGGATGATGTTACGAGTAGACGCTGCCAACAAGGTAGTGGAGATGCAGCAGAACATCTTGGACAGGAACATTTCAATGAGAGACTATCTCCAGGATCAACTCGAAGCATTGCGTCGAACCAAGGACGAGATCCGAGCCATGAACCAAGAAGACAATAATAAAACATACAAAACTCACGAGCAGGAATTGCACATAGAGATCGACACGAAGCGCATGATCGCGCAGGAACAAATGAAGAACCACACACCGCCAGACGATCAACAAGAAATTCAAAACAGATAGCGTGCCATGTCCAACCGGTGGTCCAACAGATGCCGCAGATGTAACTGATGACGCAGCATATGCACATATCCCAGCAGTCCATGATGCAGCACATACCACAGACGGCGACGTCGGCAACAGCTTCGCCATGCCCTACTACGATAGCAGCCTCATCGCCAGACATGATCCTGACGCCGACAGAGCCGTTCGAGCCAAGGTCAAAGTCCCAATCGCAAACGAATACTGCACCACGGCCAAGCCCGAGGAGAAAGCCCATGATACGGGAGAGGGCGGCCAGATACGAGAACAGTTCGGACGGATCTTATTCGCTGGGAGCACGTTCGGAGCCCAGAAGGAGACCGATGACATCGAGGAGCCCAAGCCCCAGACCACATCGGCAGGTCAGGACTCACACCTCACAGAAGAAGCCGATCAACGATAAGGCCAAACTGAAGACCAACGGCCGCGCCATGGTACCGTTCGGCAGCCGACGGCCCAAGATGAGGCAGGACATGATGGACCAGATAAAGGACGCTAACACCAGCCAGGCTGTCGACATAACGGTCCCCAGCGACAAGGATGCCAAGGATGCCATGCACGATCCGCATGGCGAGTGGAAGACGGTGTGAACCCAGATTATGAGACAGCGCCTGATGCGGGCAGGCAAAAGCAATCATATATGTATATAAACTCTACCGAACCCCCACCGACATCCCATGTCAATGTGCGCTCTTGCGCTAGGCGCAGGCCGCGAGTCGCTTTTAGTGCGGCCGTGCCCTTTCATTTTGTCGAATCCCTTTCCTCGCTTCGGCCGCCCCCTCCTCTCGATGGGGGTTGCGGCTTGCCGAGTCCTGGCTCTAAGGATCGTGCTGACCACGGTCGAGGCCCAGTCATTGTCGACCTCGGTTCTAGAATCCCACCAGCCCTCTGGGCGTAGGCGGTTTAGAACATTTCCTCTTCCACCCCTCCTTCTTCCCCTTTCGGGGAGGGGTTGATCACTGCTCCCCATTAGTATACACCCCTTCCCCCAGGCGACTGGGAGCCAACCCGAGTCCATGAGGCACCCCCCACCACCCCTTGTAAACAAACTATACAAAGCACACTCTACCCCCCACCATCCCTTTGTAACAAACCATACAAACACACACTCTGTCTCCAATTTCAGAGCATGCGCAGCGAACCCGGTGCGGCCTCCCCCACCATTTCTGCCAAAACGCAATCCAAGGTCCACTTGGCGGCGGCGGCTGCTGCGGCGGCTGCTGCGGGGGCAGCGGCTGCGGCGGCTGCGGCGGTGGCGGCGGCGGGGACGGCGGCGGCGGCGGCAGCGGTGGCGGCATCGACTGCGGCGGCAGCGTCTGCGGCGGCTGCGATTTGGCAGCGGGGGCGGCGGCGGCGGCGGCTGCGGCGGGCGGCGCGGTGGGGGCGGCGGCGGCGGACAACGGCGGCGGCGGCGGCGGCGGCGCGGCAGCGGCGGCGGCGGGCGGCGGCGGCGGCGGCTGCGGATTCGCCCCCAGTGGCTGCCCATCCAAAGACGACTGCTGCATATGTTGAGGCTCGGGTCAAGCTTGGGTGCTACGTATGTGTTGGGAGGGCGGGTGGGAATGAACGAAACGGCTTGCGGGCGGGGAAAGCGTCTAGACCCCTCCCCCTACCTACTCCCCTGGACCTGGACAAGGGGTTCCGCGAGTCGTCGGAACGTCCAAACAGGGCCTCGGTGGGGAAAACGCACTCATTGGTTCTACTAGGGTTTTGGCCCCATGTTGGCCTCCTGGGGGGGGCGCTAATTAGACACCCCCCTCCTGTGAACGATCTCGCCCAAGATGGCCCAAAGATGACTCCCAAGGCTCCCAAAGGTGCCTCAAGGGGGCCCAAGAGGTGGCCAGGAAGCTCCAAGAGGCCCCCAGGATGCCCCCAAAAGGCTCCCGAGAGACCCCCAAGAGGACCCAAGAGACCCCCCTGAGGCACCCAATATGCTCCAAGAGGCCTCGGTCAGAATGCCAAATCATTGATTTTATGAAGGTTGTAGCCGCATGTTGGCCTCTTGGGGGGGGGGCACTGGTTAAGATGACTCCAAGAGCGCCTGGGAGAGCCCAAGATGACCTCCAAGATGGCTCAAGATATCCCAAGATGTCTCATACTGGCTTCCTCTGTGTGCTGCCCACTTCCCTGATCGAGGCAATTCCTCTGGGCATCGTCTCTGGATGGGCTGGTGGGGATTCGCGAAGCGTCAACAATTCTATCGTCGTGCCGTTTGTGGGCGACGAGCCCATGACTAACATCACCTGCAAGCTCGGGGGAGAAGGAAGCCTGCTCACGCGCCTAATCAGAGATGGCTGCCAGGTCGTCCTGCACACGGAGGTCGACCAGACAGACCTCCACCCACGCGCTACGCTAGGCCTCGACATGTGCCCAGCCTGCCAGCGCGTGCACGGCCACGTCACAGTTTTCGTTGACGGGTCTTTCGGCAGGAAGAATCCAAGCACGGCGGCCAGGGCGATGGCCGTCATTGCCAAGGACGCGGGGGGAGCTCTCTCTCTCTCTCTCTCTCTCTCTCTCTTGGGTGCTCAAGGGAACATGCTAACATCCGTCGGAGTTCCGCTTGACACTCACAAGTTCACCAGCACCTCTCCAGAGATGGGCGCCATTTTGTGGGCTCTGCTTTGGGTAGGCTTTCAACAGCAATGCTTTGCTTTGAGTTTCACCGTAGAGTCTGACTCTGCCTCCGATCTCCAAATTGCCGAGGGTGCGGCTTTGCCGGAGGCAAACCCAGAGCTTGGCACCCTTTTGCGGGTTTTGGCGCAGGAAGTGCGGGCCAAACACGGACTCAGTTTCAGGCGCGTGCTGTCCCACCAAGCTCACCCATGTGCTGAATTGGTCGACGGCCTCTCGAAGCGTGAGCGAGTCCCGACAGCCGTGCGTGACCCAGACTGGGCTAGACGCTTGACCCCCGCGGTAGGCGATGTCTGGTCCTGGGTTGAGCATGCTGATGATGACCGCCACGCGTGCCCCTCTGTCGCTTGCGAAGAGGGACATGCCAGCTTCATCGCCCCCATCAGGACGCAAGAGACCTCCAGGCCAGAAGATGCCCTCCCAGCCGATGCCCTCGTCGGCTAGTCGGAAGCGCCTCCGACTCTGGCTGGAGGTGCGTTCCTGACCGTTGCCACAGTCAATGCGATGTCTATGGCCGAGAACACAAGGTGAGCCAAGGGGAGACACTGTGCCGATATCGTCCGAAAGCAACTTGCCGATCAGGGGTCCTTGGTGGTCGGGGTCCAGGAAGCTAGGGCCCCTGCGGGGTCTAGAAACACGGACGGGTACTACACTCTGGCCCCGGAGGAGACGGACATAATGTTGGCGTTGAGGCATCTTTCTCGAGAGTGATCCCTTAGATGACCCAGGAGGGCAGAAGCAGGTATTTCCAGAGGAGTCACTTCTCAGTGGCACGTGCTGACGTTCGCAAGATTGTTGTGCGAGTCCGAGCTTCAGGCCTGCATTTCAACTTCACGGTGCTGCATTCTCCATGCCAGGGCGCCCAGAGTCGGATCACCGACGCTGGCGCGGTACAGAGGTGGTGGGGAGAGGCGACAGCTATTGCTCATAGGACGGGGGTGTGGACATAATCGCTGCTGATGCTAATGCCAGACTGGGGAGAGTCACTTCTAGCTCGGTAGGCTCGGGGGGTTGGGCCGAAACTGAGAATGCTCCTTGGACTTGCTTGCGTCAGTTGTTGTGCGGAATGAGCCGCGTCGCACCATCTATCTTCGAAGATGTGTCCTGGGCCCGGCCCGACGCTAAGGAAGGTGTCGCGCGTTCGTCAGGAATGATGCGCGTCATTATCTTGACTAGAATTTTGTTCGACCCCAGCTCGTTCCTGCCATTGCCTACGAACAGGTTCTAGTTGACATAGATGACTCGGCTGCCAGCAGCGACCATACACCTTGTGTGGTAAGAATGACGCGGGAAAACCACGACAACAGGAGAGACCGTGGCGAAGCTGAGGCAGGATCAACTAACATCGGCCATCAAATCAGCAGCAGACCCCACCCTAAGTTTAGCCGGCATCTCACAAGGAACGCCCACAAGGTTGCTATGTTTAGTGCGATGCTCCGTGCCATCCCACTGGCCTCATGGCCGGCTCATGTCAACCACCGCTACAGCCCAGTTCAAGAGCAGATTTTGTTTGCCGCCGCCGCGGCCTTCCCTGCCCACAAGTCCCCTCCCAGGAAGCCTTCAACCGATGCGTTCATTGTGCATATGACTGGGTGGAGAAAGAAAAGCAAGGCCATTTTGACCCCACCGCCCCTGCCAGAAGGCGCAGGCTCTGTTCAATTGAGCCACTGCGTTGATGGTTTCCTGTCGCGCGCTGGATTTTCATCGAATGGGGGGCCTCTGACTTGTGGCAGAGTTTCGAGGCTAAGGTTTGGGAGCTCAAACTTTCGGCGTGGTCCTTCCTCGAGCCCCTTTTGACTTGGAGGGTCGAGTGGCCGCCCGTGGCCTTCTCTCGTTCCGCGGCCAGGTTGCTGAAACAAAAAACTGCATCGTGACAGGTCGGCCCTTCTTGAGAGCATGACCAAGGAGATGGCCGATGCCATCGAGAATTGCGCCCCCCGCCGCGAAGGTCACGTCGTTATCGCCCTTCAAGCCTTGAGGAGGAGGAGGGGGAGAGAACGAACGAACCAACGACTCTGCAGAGGTGCGCCAGCTCGGGTCTCGCCCACAATACCGGCTAAACATGCTCGGAACATTCGGCGGGTTGCCTGACAATCACATCTAGAGTGCGCCATGGCCCCAACATTGAGAGGTCCACGCGTGGCCTCGTGGCACTGAGCTCCCACCCACCCGCTTCCACGGCTGGATTGCCAACGTTTTAAAGACGGCAGGGCCGAAGGGCAGGGGCAAGACTGGGTACAGGGAGAATTCTAAGCACTACCCTCCCGCCAACGTGTAGGGCTGGAAGGAAGGGGGGACCGCCCTAAATCGGGCTCGAAAACTCCCTAAGGCATCGACAAGATTCAGAGCGCAAGAACTCGGACGGCCCCAGGGTCCAAGGGGAAACGCAAAACTTACTTCGGCCTGGGGGCCAGCCCAAGGAGACTTAAGACTCTGCTAAGAGGGAGGTTCTGACTGGAGGAGCGGGAGGAAGAGGACAGATTCGGCGGCCGAGCTGAGGTCATAGAGGAGGGGTCCGCTGAAGTTCTCAACTCGCTCGGTGCAGAAGGAGTAGCCCCAATCGCACTCGCTCTGGCCGCAGTCGAACTCGTAGGTGCAATCTGGGAAGCCGTCGAACCAATCTGAGAACAGACACTCGCTCTCGAGGAAGAAGAGGCCGAGGAAGGAGACGACGGCATACCGTGTCCCGCCCCCAAGGGGGGCGCTGATGCTGCCATCAAAAACCGAGCTGAAATAGCTTGAATGCGAGAAGTTTCCTCCTCCGTCTGCTGCTCCACTGGGGCCTAGACCACCTCTGCCGATGACCGCGCCTGCGCAGCCCTTCTCAAGTTGTCGAGTCCGTCGAGGTGTATCTGCATCACCCTCGCGCCGTGGCTCCTGGGAGGAGCTCCGAGCTGGACTAGGGCGTCGACTGTCACTTGCTCGATCTGCTTCGGCTCTACGGCGAGCCACACCTTCACGAACTCGCCCGAGTGGGTGGTCTGCATGCGACAGTGGGGGCTTTAGTCGGCCAGCTTGAAGTCGTCGGGTTTCTCGTGCTGTATCTGCCGCTCGTAATCCTTCAGGGTTGCGCTGTTGAGCTGGCCTATCTTCTCTCCTAGAGCAAGCAGAGCTCCGAGCAGTGCCAGGAAAACGCGAGGATGAGGAATGCCCAGCTCCTCGAGCTCTGCCACCACCTGGCCTGCCTGGATCTGCTGCGCGCGTTCTTTGCGAAGCCTCGCTGCTTCCTGTCCGTAGAACTTCGCTGTCAACTGCATCGCCGAGACTACCTCGTGCTTGCCCGGCATCTGCACATGCCTGAACGCCGCCGACTCGAGATGATTGATGGAGAGCTCGTGGCGCAACGCGAGGCGCATGAGCACAGGGTAAGTAGCTTGGATCCACTCGATCGGCATGCGTTCGAGTCGCTGCAGATCTGCGGGTGCCAGGCCATAGTGATCATCCGCCAGCGTCAGTACGTCGTGTCCTCCTGGTGGTGCTACGCGCTGACCTGCAGCGCCGCCAGGCTGCGCAGCCGATGCTCCGAGGCCGCCCGCGGCGGGGGCGGCTGCCGAGCGAGCTGCTCCTTGACCCCGACGTCGCCCTGCGCCTCGCTCTCCGCTGCGCGTCCGATCGCCCTGGCCGTGCCTGCCGCGCAGCTCTTGCGCGCGCTGCTCTGTCCCAGTGCTCAGGGCCCGCTCTGCCAAACGCGACATCGAAGCAAAGGTCAGGCGCGGGAGGGGCGCGTGCTTCTCGCATGCGCTGCTGCAGCGCAGCGAGCGTCTGAAATTCACCTTGAGCCCGAACGGCTTCGGTAAGACGCTCACGATGGTGAGAATGAGCGCTGCCAGGATCAACGCGCGCGGGACAGGTCAGGACCTCGGGGGCCTTGAGGGCAGGGGGGTGCGGGCTGAAGTCGGCCAGGCAGCGCTTAAGCCCAAGGGGCTGGACCACGTGCCTCCGAGCGAGAACATCCGAGGAAAACGTCGCGGAACAATAGAAGCACAGGTTGGGCGCAACTAACTGGTGGACGGGCACTCGAACTTTGTGGGCGGGGTGATGACACAGATGGGCCCTAAGAGCGCCACGAGGCTCGAATACCACATTGCAGGGCCCCCCCGTGTCTTTCGGCCACTCGCAGACGCACTCTTGAAGCTCAGGAACAAGGGGGGGGGGGGGGGGGGCGGTGCAGCAGGAGGGCGAAGTGGCTCATTAGACTCTTGCTCCCAGTAGGCCCTGCGGAGGTCCCTTGGGGTCGATGCTGCCAAGCGCGGTGGCGATCCTATAATCGGCAAGGATGTCCCTAATAGAGTGTCCCTGGTCGAGGAAGCGCCTGCCGTGCGGGGCGGCGCGGGGCGTGCGGATATCTTCTTGCATCTGCAATGCCCAAGGGTTCGCACGATGATGTTTCCAACCATTCTCAAGAAACACAGGCCGATCCTGTAGAGCGTGAAAATGACCGAACAGGGCAGCAACTGCCTGCGCCGACGCCTCAGTCAGGGTGGCGCGCAAGGTTCTGCCAATCGCGAATGCGTCTGACCAGCAACTCCGTGCGAGCATCTGCGATGTGCAAGCGCTTCTGGAGCATCCAAGCCTTAGGTGTCCTAACTCTTTCATGTTCACCTCCGCCTACCCTACGAGCGACACCGCGCAGGGCAACCTTAGCGATACCCCAGGATGACCTTGTCGAGCCTGTTGTAGCCATTTTCCCTAAGATGTACGTCTCAAGGCCCGAGTCGGCCGCGCCGTGGATGACCCCCAAGAAGGCCATGCGCTTTAGCTTGGCGGCCGTGTGCTGAATCCAAGACCTACCGAGTTTACGCCAGGCCGAACGGGTCGCATCCACCCGAGCTCTGATCTCGGCCCCGCAGCCCCCCGTGAGTTGTTCGACACTCCCAAGATACTTCGCCTGGGCCTGTGGAACTCCAGGAAACCTCAAGATGGACCCAGACAGGGCGGCCCTCGTCGCAGTGCACCCTCCAGTGCCCACGAAGACGGGGAGGGCCACCTCTTGGTTGGCGTTCTGGGCGAAGCCCCCCTGCTCGGATAACTTGTTATTGGGAAGGGTGGTGGAGGCGGAGGCGGGGGCAGCAGCACGCAACGGGTTGTTATCAGGGAGCGGATGGGTGTGAGAGACATCACCAGCGTAGTCTCTCATGGATAAGTCAATGAGCTGCTTGACGCACGGGCGCTCGATCAGCGTCGACGCCTCGATGAGCGGCACCTCAGTCTCGCCAATCTGCAGAGCGTCCGAGTTGGTGGCCTGCAGCGTGCGGTTCCAGTAACCCAGCGGCCGAACAAACGACCTCACGAACAGCTCGCGCGCATTGCCGTCGCCCATGCCAGCGCCGTGCCGAGGAACATAGTTGGCGGTCTCGTTGCCTGCGCGAACCTCCATCACTGCTCCCTCGTGCCGCTGCGAGAGAAACGGTTGATCCTGAAGGTCGGGGATGATAGCGCCAACAACTTCGGCCAAGGTATCATGACCAGTGGAACGGAAAGCGTTGCTCATGTCCTTCTGTATCTGAAGATGCGACAACGCCCAGCTTCCGAAGCATCCAAGAGTGTAGACGCGATGCGCGCTGAGCGCCCTGGCGAGATCGATGGCGCGCATATCCGTGGGCGTGGCACGGCAACCGGGGCTTCCCGTGACGCGTGAACATGCCCCTGTACCGCGCTTTGCCAACAGGGCAGAAACAGTGGATCAGCCGCGTCGCTTTTGCCCCCAACATGGCATTGCTTTTGGACAGTTGGAACGTTCGAGACTAATGCCACCACGAGGGAGTTCGACACGACATGCGAATCTGGCGAAACAAAGCCAGCAAACGCTCAGCAAGACGAGGACAAGGTACGTCAGGTCGTGGCCGATCTTATCGATCTGGATCCGCTGCAGGTCTGCGACCATCGTCTCCGCGGGCCTCGACGGAGGCCGCTCTCATAATCGCCAGCCAGATCTCACCAGGCGCCGGATGAGACGGTGCAAAGCGACGACGTGCCGCCTTTTCCAAAGCCGCCAGCGTCTGTGTCCAATCTGTGTACGCCGTCGACGACGGATGACCTCGGAGCTGCTTCCAATCGCCATCTGGATCATCCTGCTCACGAAGTGCCAAAGCGAACTCCGAGGGGGTCTCTGGATCAGGGACGACGACAGCTGAGAACCCTCCCTCGCGAACGCCAGCCAGCACAGTGCCGGTCGACTCGTCGAGGGTCGGCAGGTAGCGTGGCAGCGCGTTGAATCGGCGTCGACGGACGCCGTGATATCTTGCGCCAACTTGGAAAGCCAACTTCCACACGATCAGCGGCATGCTGAGCTTCTCGTAACATGCGATCAACACTCTCACGATCGATGCTGCATCTCTCTCGACGTATCTCTCGATCGCACCGACGAATGGCCGCGCGATCCTCTTCAGTGAAGCAGTTGCGGCCCAAGGTGCGACGCTTGAGTAGAAGCTCGTCTCGACGCTGTCGGTGCTCAGCGTTGGGCCCAGTACGCGTTGCAGCTCGACAATCCTCAAGGGCTGACTCCCGAACATCTTGAACCAGGTCATTCCACGTTTCAGACGGGTCGTCCAGTCGAGAGCTGCGTCTCCATGTAGTAGCGTGAGCCTCGCATCGCCTTTCAAGCTCTCCGATCAGCCCCAGTGAGCCTCCGTCGCTAAGCAACTTCGCCATGCAATCGTGATCCCAGCGCGGCTCCTGCTCAGCGTCGGGCACGCCGAATTGCAGCTTGTAGCGTAGCCGCCACAGCAATGGGCAGTGGTCCTTCGGAATTGGAAGCGCATGCGGGATTTTCTGCAAGTCTCTCATTGCTCCTCTCATCGCGCAGCAGGACACCGTAAACGAAATGGCCCCAGTCGGGGCCCAAAAGTGATCAGGATGCGACGTGTGCTCGCTCTCCTGCCCGAAGTAAGTGGGGCCAGTGGCGTAGAACGAGTCCACCACCGCGAGCCCCTCCATGGACATGAGTCGCCATAATTCCTGCCTGGTGAAGTTCTCTGTGCCCGTGTTGTAGGTGCCGAAGTGAACATCATCTGCTGAGTGATGGACTGCACCCCCGCCCGTCGCACGCCTACCGAACTCGCAATTCGAGTCTGCTCCTATCACGACGATGCACCTGGCGGGGGCATTCTGGATGGTCTTTTGAATCCAGCTGGCCAGGCGTGTGACCGTCGATTTCCAATGATCAACCTGCATGCGCTGGGAGGGAAGGAAGTAGGCGACAATAGCGAGAATGTCGAAAGAGCTGCTCCGTAGCCGCACCTCTCCCGCACGCACCGTCAAATCACTCGGCGGCTCGTATATCTGCTGGATGTGGCTGCGTCTGAATACTCTCTTGCGCGGGAACAAGCTGCAGCCCGCCGACATGTTAGTGAATTCGCCTTTTTGCCAGCCGAAGTCCAGCACCATGTGCTTGGCGCTCTGCTGAATCGTGATTCCATCGCCAGGGCGCCGCTTTCTCTGCGTCGCCGGGCACATGATCAACTCTGCAAAGCCAAGCCGAGAAGAAATGTCGAAGGTACGCCATGAATCTGACATCGAGAGTGGATTGTAGAGTACGGTTTGCAACAAAGAGGCCCACATGGTGGGTGGGAGCGGTACGCAGGCGGGGTCTGTCCTGCGTGGGTCAGAAGCAAAGGGCCCGCAAACTTCCTGGTCTGGGCAAAGGGGCTGAGGAGGAGGAGGAGGAGGAGGAGGAGGAGGAGGGAAGTATAGATCATGGCCCCCGCCATGGTATCCCCCCCCCTAATCTTCACCCCCCTCTTGGCCGCCCCCGATCCCTGGAGGTCTCGACCCCTTCCCTGGGATTGGCCTCTCTCATCCCGAGTCGTCTTTTGACGGTCGCAGGCCCCGGCGTGTTTTTTCTTTTTTGTTCCATCAGGGGCGCGAGGATTTGGCGGTGCGCACCAGGGGGTGGAGGGAGGGGGGAGGGCTTCTTAGAAGGAGGCTGCTTCTTAGAAGGCGCCGGCCTTACATCTACAGAAAACGCCCGCGCATTTTAAGAAGCAGGGGTGCTTCTAAGAAGCCCTCCCCCCCTCCCCCCACTCCCCTCTGCGCGTGGCTGAAGGATGTCAGGGTCACCATGTCCTCGAACCAGAAGCCCTCGATGGCGGAGCCCTCCGTGTACCCTTGGTAGTAGGTGCACTTCTCGTCCTTGCAGCTGGAGTGGCAGTCCGCTCCGCAGGGCACCCACCGCGCCTGGGAGCGCGAGAGCATGCCCACTGCGCCTCGGCACCTCATTCCTCGCACAGTGCTTTGCAGTGCGGGGCTTGTATTAAGGAATTGGACGGGTCTGGCGAGGACTCGCATCGTTCCCGTCCGTTGCCGGCCGTTGCAGCCTCGTTGCCGTCCTTTTCCGCTGGTTGGGCAGGGGTCTGGCGAGGATTCGCCGCGTTCCCGCCCGTTGCCGCCTCGCTGCCATGCGCTGCATGCATTACACATAGTACCACATCGATTGCATATCGAGGGTGCAAGAAGTCGCTGAGAGGGGTCCACGCTGGCAATCACTGTACGTTGCACCGACGCTGACCGAAACGATCGCCGATTCGGAGCGCTCCCGCCGACAACAAGATGCTCATACAGGCAAAGCGTGCACGACGGAAACAGGAAGGGCGACGAGAGGCGGAGAAGTGGAGAAGCCTGCAGTAGGATAGCGGGGCGCACAGCGGCAAGGTTTACGAACACTTCCATCTCCTGACCGAATCCTCCACCTCGGCACTTCCTCCCCCTCCTCCTCGTCCTCCTCCCCGCGCCAACTCCAATTGGGACGATGCTCGGCCGCGCTCTTTCTGCATGGCCGGGGAGGTGAACCCCCAGAATGGGCCGAGCCGGCTGTCCCAGCCCCAGAGGAGCTGCCCCCAGCTCGGGGGCCGATCACCACACTGCACTACACTGCACGTCCAGGGAGGGAGGCTTGCACGGGGAGAGGAAGGGGAAGGGGTGCACGATGAGCACGGGCACAGTCTCGGGGAGACGTAAGACTCGGGTTTGGGGGACTCGGGTTGGCCTGACGGGGCCGTCCAGAAAATGGCGAGACCCAATCTGAAATCTGACGCGAGCTCCCGCTGCAATCATCCCACGAAAGTCCGACCGTCGAAATTCAGGACGGGCTCGTCAAAAAGTGTCGGCTAAGAGTTCCGGCACACTCGAGTCTCACGCTTCCCCGACAGTATGGGAGTCCTCTTTGACGCTTGCCCACCCCCCCCGTGCCGTCGACGTCTCGGAGAAGTTGAACGCGGGGTCTATGTGCTCGCCGCAGTGCGAGCAACGCGCGCATGGGAACGCGGTGACCTGCGGGCCCAGCCGGCTGATGAACAATCAGCGCCTCCGTGGCACCTCCCCCTGGGCCCCCTGCCCTCCCGCCGTGCTCCTCCTGCTTCTCCTCCTCTTCCTCCTCCTCCTCCTAGTTCCCGTGCATTTTTCGGTTTCGTGCGTGTTTGTTTTGCTCGATGGTCCAGGATGGTCCTCGATGGTTCTCGCCGGGAAAAAATGCACACGTCCGAGCGATGCCAGGTATGTGGACGCCCGAAATGGGTACGGAAAGAATGGGCACAATGCCCAACAACGAATTTGTCCTAAATCAACAGCGGCCGCTGTTGTGCAGGCGGCCTTCTGTCTCAAATGGACGCAGGCCGCGGCGACACCGACAACGAGCCCTGTTCAAAATGAACAGGAACTGCTGTTGGGCATTGTACCCATTCTTTCCGTACCGATTTCGTTCGTGCCGATGCTACCCCTATCCTTCCTTGGCTCCTTCTTTCCCGGGCACTCTTCCTCCATTCCTTTTCCTTATGAATAACTCCTCCATGTCGCACCCCGAACCCAGTCGGAAGGGCGGGCCGGGCGTTTCGCCTGGGCCTTCCTCACCATGCATGAGCCTGAAGCTGAAACACTGGCAACAGCTCCACCACTGGAAGGCGGGCCGCTTCCAAAATGTGGCCCTCGCCTCCATTCGGGAGACTCTCCATGGGGGGGGATCCCATGGGGGGGTAGGAGGGGATCCCCCCCATGGGACCCCCTCCTGCCCCCCCCTGGGATCCCCAGGGGATCCTATGGGATCCCCCCCCTGGGATCCTATCCCCCCATGGGATCCCCCCCCATGAAGAGTCTCCCGATCCATGCCGCGCACACTCGATTTCAGATGCCACCGGTCTCCCTCTGCACACGCCGTCGGCCGCCGCGCGCGCGCGCGCGCGCGTGCGCCGACGCGCGCGGGCACCACCGCCGCGCGGGCCCGCCGCGCGGGCCCAGAGCCCAGGAGCTGGCGCGGCCCGGCCCTCCGAACTGGCTGGCTGCGGCGCTCCACGGCGAGGAGCTCTCGCCACTGCTGCCGGCTTTTTCGGCATCCACGGCCGCAGGCCCCCCGGATGGTCGGCAGGTCGTCTCGAGATCGGCAGTGGCCCCAACTCCCTTGCAGTCGGGGTGGAGACCTTCTGAGGGGCAGCGATGGGCGGGACTGGCACAAGGGGGGGATGCACCGACCTGGAATCGGCGATACATCGCCATCAGATCGACGATAGAGGCCTGCGACCGTGAATCCGCACCATCCTGGGCAGGCCAGGGCTATCGGGCCCCGATCGGTGATCAATGGGCGTTCGGGGATCGATGCATCCCCCCCTGTGCCCATCCCCTCCCCTATCGTTGCCCCTGACCGTTGCGCAATCCAGTCCACGATGCACTTCGAGCAGGCGGCCTGCCCAGGCATTGTGCTAACGCCACTGCTACCGGGCCTCTGCCGAGCGCCGTCGAGCACAGCCCCGACGCAGCAGCCGCGGGCGCGCCGGCGGGGCTGGCCGCGCCGCCCGCTCGGGGAGCGAGCCGTCCCCCCTGAGCCGCTCGCTCCGTCCGCCCCTCTTTCGGCCGTACCCTCCACCCGCTCCTCCTCCTGCCTGCTGGCACAGCTCGTCCTCACGGCATCGGCATCCCCGCTTGGGCATCCCATCGCCTGGCCGCCGACGCGACACAAAAAGGGCGTCTTCGCGTGAGGCCCGCCGAGGTGGGGGCCGCGTGCAGGCCGCGAGCCCGGCGTAGTCGGCGCCAGCGCCCGCAGGCAGCTCGCCACTGGAGCGAGCGGCGGCGCCGCCGCCCCGCGGCGCCCAGGTGCACGCGCCGGGCGCCCGCGGGCGCTGCCCACGGGGGCCCTCGGCGGCGCGAGCCGACCCTGGGATCCGACGTGGCCAAGGAGCTGCCACAGCGTGAGGCATCACGCCCGGAGCCCCAGAGACCCCGCCTGCCCCGAGGCCCGGGATCGAGCCGCGAGGGCCCCGAGAGGCCCGGCGACGAGCGCGAGCGCGCCGAGCTCGAAACCATATCGAGACGCCAGGATCTCCGGGCGGGCCGAGCTGGCCGCGCGGGCGGCGGCGCGCGTCGCGCGCGTGGGGGCCGCCCGCGCGTCGCGCGCGGGAGGGGAGCGGCGCCCACGCCCGGGCCCCCTGGCGCCCCATGGTTGCGCGCGGGGGGCCCGTGTGCCCGCCGAGGGCGCGGTGGCGCCCGCGCCGGGGCGCTCGGCCGGCCTGTGGGCCGCGCCCGGCGGGGAGGCATCGACCACGTGCAGTCGGAGCTGGGACAGAGGAGCACCCTCCGACAACGTGAGGCCCTCCGCTGGCCCGAGCTGAGGGGCATCCGAGGGCGCCGGCCTCCCCCAGGGTGCTCAAGAACGTCCAACAGACACGAAGGCCATCAGGGTACCCTCCCCGAGACGACCTCGATCTTCTACCTCGGTCCGCCCGTATGGCAAATCCTCCCCCTCCTCCTCCCGGCCACCTCCTCCCGGCCACCTCCTTCTCATCCGTCCCGTCCCGATGGGGAGGCACTGATACGGTTAGGTCGGGCCAGTCCCCCTACAGGGGGATTATGAACGACAAATAGCAAATACTCAACAAATATTCAAAAGATGCCCCAAAATACAAAAAAATAGTCCCCAGACTATTCCTGGACTATTTTTGAATATCCCCCCTGTAGAGGGACAGGCCCGACGTAATGATGCGGGCCAGCCAGCGCTCGACCTCGCACGACCGGGAGGCGTGGCCCCTGGACGCCAAGGCAGGACCCCTGGGCGTCCAAGGCTGCCTCGGGCCGGGCCGAGGAGCCGAGGTCCATGATGCAGCGGCAACCCTCGCCGGAGGGCTCCGCTCTTGATCTGCTACGGGGTCGCAGCGCGCACGAACGAGGCCTGATCGGGGCGCCGCTGCTGCCGTCAAGGCGGCCCAGACAGAATTCTGAAGCCTCCGAGATACCCAGACAACCTCCGAACCCCTACCAATAACGAAACATACTCAGGTGCACTCGATCCAAAGGCAAGCCCAGAAATCAGACGGTTGTGTCCGTGACATCGGCTTCCAAACCTGTTCACCCCATCGCGCGGACCTGATTTTCTCTCGCAACGGTCTGGGGCTCGGGAAATCCGGATCAACGCAACAAAAATCACGGCCGCGACTCTTGCTCGTGGCGCCAGACTCAAAGATCCGATGCCGTGATTTTGTTCCATGCGGGGCCCCTGGAAATCCCGACCCGTTCCCTGAGACCGTAGTCATGCTTTGAGGGCTCCTGGGGGCGTGGCGAGGGCCTCGAGGGGCCAAGAGCTGCGAACCTTCTTGTCTTTGCCAGATGTGCCGAATCTCTTGGGGGTAACTGGGCTCAGTCCCGAAGCGGCGACAGGTGGGTGGCGGCGGTTCTCGAGGCCCCGGGCGGCTCCGCTGCCGGTGTCCAGGATCACGGAGGCCCTCTGGGGTGGCGTGCCCACGAGGATGTCCACGTAGAAATAGGCGAAGCTGTCGATGTTTCCGTAGATGCGGCAGGCCTCTACCTGGAGGCGCAGGAGACGTAGAGTCGGGGCGTTGACCTGAAGAACCCTAAATAAGGAACGGGGGCCCTTTTTTTCCAAACGTCAAACTTCGATTTACCATTGGAAACCTAAGGAAAACCCACGGCAAACTGTAAAACAATCAAGGAACACCGAGCCCCTCCCCAACGAACAGGGTTCCTTCCTCAGCGCCCCGGCTGTAGTCTCACCAGCCCTCTGGGCGTAGGTGGTCTCACTCGTTTCCTCCTCCCTCTCTGACTGCAAATCGGAAGCCCTGTCCCTACCCTCTCACCCAGGACGCCCTGCGAAGACCCTGCACTGTGAAATGCCCTGCAACGCCCGCCCTGCAAAGGCCCCTGCAATTTCCTGCAACACGATCCTGCAACACCCTGCAAACCGACCCCTGCGATATCCTGCAAACGCACTGCAAAACAAAGCCCTGCGATTTTTTGCAGCACGACCCTGCAACACCCTGCAAACGGACCCCTGCGATATCCTGCGAACACCCTGCAACGGCCCTGCTCTACCCTGCAATGCCCTGTCAACCCTTGGAACTCCTTGCGAGCTTCTGCCATGACCAAGAAAAATCCCGCTTCGGTTGGAGAAACACCTCAAGGAGGCACGGGTGGCACGAGCAAAACCCCTAACACGACCCATCATAGCCGCCGTGGCATGGGAACACGTAGCAACACATTCAACGCATGTTCTCTTTTTGCGGTCTCGCCACGCTTCCAATGCGGCTGGTCCACGGCATGCTATCACACTTCTTTGACCACGGCAGCGCGCCTGGGCATCATTTTGGGATGGATCCGGTGTTCCACCAACCCTTCTAGGCGGCTGTTCCACTTCATGCTCCTACTCTCCCCTCATCAATGCCACTCGCATGTGTGGATACTTTTTCGGTCGCGGCCGCAAGACGACGGTCAGGCGGCGAGAGCAAAGTCCAGGACGCGAGCTAGGCGAAGTAGCAAAGACAGGCGCAGGCCAGCCGGCCCACTCAGACAGTCGATGTGAGCTGACGGGTGGAGCTGAACTGAACGGCGCACTGCAAGCTCGGGCACGTGCGTAGGACAAAATGTCACGGAATTCTCTCAGCCAAGCCACAACCCGCACGCAGGGGACTCGGACCATGGTGGGCAAGTCGTACTTGGGGATGACGTGATGGCCATTGGAGTGAGTCGCCGATGTGGCGCCAGGCTCCGAGCGGACGACCTGGGCTAGCCAGACAGGCTGAGCGGTCGTGAGCCGTAGTGCAACGCAACGGGGGAGGCTGAAGGTGGGCCTGTAGGACTGCACCTGCTGCGGAAGGCTGAACCATTCTGCACCATGGCCAGCCCCAGTCAGACCACGTCACAGTGCCAGGGGGTAGCCGAGCATCTGTGAACCATCCCTGGCGTGCCGGCAAGGCAAGGCCACTGAGTGGAGGGGAAACCCGCCGGCGTGGTGAGCATCGCCAGCGAGGAAGGACAGATGGAGTGCACTGGAAGTGGTGGTGCCGTGGCGGCGAACCGTACCAGAGCAGGTGGGACCCCAAGAGAACAGGGCTGTACCTCACGGGGCACGTGGTGCCGGTACGGGCAGGTGTGCTGTTGTCTCAGGGCGGTGTGCTTGGGGGGGCTGCACAATGGAAGAAAGAGGGCCGCCGGACGCGAAGTCATGCAAAGCCCGCCGCTGGGACTTCCACCCAGGCCCCTGGAACGTCAACGAACACCACGTGGTCCTCCAGGGTCGCAGTTGACCGCCGCTGGGAGTGAAAAGACAGTTCACGTACAGCGATGGGCGTGGGCGACCCAGGGAGGGGGGGCGAAACCACCAACGTCGGACAGTACGTCGGCGGGCCCCGGGGCCAAGAGCGGGGGACATCCGCCTGGCCCCTGAGGAGAGAGACGGGGGGGACGCCGCCCCTTTCCTCGGTCAGGCCCCGCACCCGTGGGACAGGCCAAGTGGTTGTTATCTCCAGGGTCGCATGTGTGGATACGCGAAGCGTCAAGAATCAGGAGTTTGACGAAGGCTGTAGGTGTATGTAGACTGTTTCTTTGCCCCCTGGTGATGGCGGGGATGACCAGGGGGGGGGAAGGCAGGGGATGGGGTGGGGAGGGAGCCGGTGACGTCACGTTTCGCACCAGCGCCGTCTGGGAATGCCTGCGCAGGGATGGCTAAGTCGATGTCTCCACAGATGCGGCACGCCTCTGCCTTCTGCCTGGAGGCGTACTGGAGGCGGTCGGCGCAGCGCGGAGGAGGGGGGGACCAGGAAACGCGGACGAGGAGGACCAGAGCAGACCCAGGATGTCACAACGATGCTGCAGTACGCCCCCATACCCCAAGAGCCCCCTCCCAGCACATCCGTACAGGCGCTACTCTTCACTGCCTGCGGGAGGCGCCCTCGCGAGATTCAAGCGCCCCCTGGGCACGCAAGTCTGGCGAGCAGCGAAACGCGCACGCACGTCGCCTCGATTGCAAACCCGACTGCGACCACCTGGAACACTACCCCCACATCCCGTCTGACATGCAGACCCCTCCGACAACACGCGCCACGCGACGCGCCCGACGTGCACGCAGCGCAGAACATCCCAGGCGCGCGCTGGCGCCTCATTATGGAGACCCTCCGTACCCGTTCAACGCAGACCCGTGAAGGGCCTGCATGCTTCAGCGTGGGCGCGCTGGCCCATGGCTTTTTTCCATGGCGCCCGCCCGTCTAGCTTCAGGTCGAGCATGGCCCCCCTACAGGTGGATTTTGGACGAGATATAAGGATACCCCAAGCCTGCACCAGAAATGATCAAAACTGGTCAACGAAATCGTCCCCAGACTATGTTTTGACTAGTTTTGAATATTCCCCCTGTATCGGGGTCGGCCAAGAGGGGAGCGTCCAAGAGTGGGGGGGCGCAAATCATGACCGGCGGCATGTGCACGGCCCAGCGGGGGGGCCAGGGACGTAATGGAAAAAGAAGAGGCGCCATGACATCTGTGGAAACATCATGGCCCCCGCCATGATCTCCCCCCCCCGGTCATCACCCCCCTCTTTGCCGCCCCCGACTGTAGAGGGACAGGCCCGCCTGAATTTTTGGACGCTCGAAATGGGCACGGAAAGAATGGGCACAATGCCCAACGACAAATGTTGTCCCAAACCAGCAGCGGCCGCTGTTGGGCAGGCGGCCTTCTGTCTCAAATGGACACAGGCCGCGGCGTCGCGGACGGCGAGTCCTGTTCGAAATGAACAGGAACTGCTCTTGGGCATTGTACCCATTCTTTCCGTACTCCAGATTTCGTAATAGAGGGGGGGGGGTCTCATTTCGGGGGGGGGTCTCTTCCAGGCTATCTTGGAGGGCCTGGGGGGGTCTGGGGACGATGTTTTGGAGGGTTCTCCCACGAGGGCGGGTCTGAAATGGCTTGTCTTGGAGGGTCCAGACCCCCTCCCTTTTATTACGAAATCTGGAGTACCCATTTCGGGCGTCCAAAGACTAATTCCAGCTGGACGACGTGCGAGGGAATCTGCCCGTGCGGTCTATGAACGCTCCCGCGAGCCGCCCTCGCTCTGTCCCGTGGAGCCACCCCTCCCCCCGTGGAGCTGCTGCACGGCGTCTCCCCCCCCTGGCCGTGCAGCACACCACGCGGCACGCGCGCCCCAGCTCAGGGCTGAACCTAAGCGGTGTTTTTCGTTTTGTTTTGTTTTGTTTTGTTTTCGTTTTCGTTTTGTTTTCGTTTTCTTTTTGTTTTCGTTTTCCTTTGAACGCTCTCACGAGCCGCCCTCGCTCTCCTTCGCTTTTTCGTTTTGTTTTCGTTTTCGTTTTGTTTTCGTTTTCCCTCGCTGTTGTCTCAAAGCCGCCTTCACCGCAAAGCGAAGTGAGAACGAAGACGGCCCACGACATCGCCAAAACACCGTTTAGGTCCAGCCCTGTCACGTGGCACGCGCGCCCTGGCTCCTCCACGGGGGAGCGGCAAAGGACGAGAGGCGCCTGGCGAGCAGGGGGCTACTGTCCATCGCTCGGACGTCCATTCCCTGTGTTTTTTTCGGTTTCGTGCGTGGTCTTGTTTGCCAAATGATCAAGGATGCTCCTCGATGGTCCTCGCGGAAGGAAAAATGCACACGTCCGAGCGATGCCAAGGCTACGGCAGGTTCGTGTCGCGTCGACTCGGGCGCTGGTTCCCGAAACCGCGGGGATCGTTCAGCCTCGAACGATCGGTCGCTTCCGGAACGTCCAAAGCGTTCCACATCGAACGATTCTGGGTCCCCCGCGGCGTTCAAACTTGAACGCCGCTGGCGGGGTCGCCGCTGGCCGACACGACACGAACCTACCCTACCCCGTGGCCGGGAAACCGCCGAGAGCCGACCGCCGGGGCAGCCCGAGGGCTGCGCGCCGGGCCGCTGCCCCCTGGGCGGCCCGAGGTGAGGAGGAGGAGGAGGAGGAGGAGGAGGAGGAGGAGGAGGAGGAGGAGGAGGAGGAGGAGGAGGAGGAGCAGGAGAGGAGGAGGAGGAGGAGGAGGAGGAGGAGGAGGAGGAGGAGGGGGGGCCGCGAGGGCTCCCCGGCCCGCGCAGGCCCAGGGCCCACCTGCAGGCTCGCGTTGTAGACGGTGCGCCCCCGGCCCAGCAGCAGCCCCAGCGCGGCCGCGAGCGCCCCCGGCGACCGAGGCAGCGGAGGCCCCCGCCGCCGCGCCATCGCCGGAGCCCGGGCGCAGGCGAGGCCACGGGGCCCGCGGGCGCCCCCCCCCCCGGCTGAGGCAGTGTGTCCGAGCGAGAATCGGCCCTCCTTCTCCTTCGTCGATCCTCCTCCTCCTCCTCCTCCTCCTCCTCCTCCCTCCTCCTCCTCCTCGATCCTCCTCTCCTCCTCTCCTCCTCCTCCTCCTCCTCCTCCTCCTCGTCGATCCCTCCTCCTCCTCCTCCTCTCCTCCTCCTCCTCCTCTCTCCTCCTCCTCCTCCTCCTCCCTCGAATCCTCCTCGCTGACCCCTGACTCGTCGTAGTGCCAGATCCGTGCTTGCTCACCGGTCCTCGTCTCGCCCGCTCGAGGCCTCCACCCCTCCTCCTCTCCCCCCTCCTCCTCCTCCTCCTCCTCCTCCTCCTCCTCCTCCTCCTTCTCCTTCTCCTCTTCCACATCCGCCGCCGCCTCCGCCTCCTCCTCCTCCTCCTCATGGCTACTCCCGCTGGCCCTCGCAAACCCCCGTCCACCTTCTCCTCCTGCTCCTCCGCGCCCACCCGCTCCTCGTCCTCTCTCTTCCCTTCCACGGCTCTGCGCTAAGAACTCGGAGCCCTTTCCTTTCGTCGCCGCTTGTCGCCCGCGGTGCCTCCTCCTCCCTCCTCCCCCCTCCCTCCTCCCTCCTCCCTCCCTCCCTCACTCCTCCCTCCCTCCCTTCCTCCTCCCTCCTCCCTCCTCCCTCCCTCCACCCCCTGGCCCAGGGCCTCTTAGCCCCTCGCCCCCTGGCCTGGAGCCTCGGGGCGGCGGCCCCGGGCCAAGAAAGCCCCAGGCCCCCCCCGACCTGGAGCCCTTCGCTCCTCGCCGCCCTACGCGGCCCGCTGGCCCGCCGCGACGCCTCCGGGCCCGTCGCTTCGGGCCCGCCCTGCCAGCGCTTCTTCCTCTGCGGCCCCCCCCGGCCTCGAGCCTCGGGCCGCCCTGGCCGAGAGGCTCTCCCTCTACCTCGGTTCCTTGGCCCGGAGCCTCGGGGCCCCAGGAGCCTCGGATGTTCCGCCTGGCTGGCCGAGGCCTGGGGCCTGGGGGACCCTGGCCCACGAGCCCGCAGTCATTCGGTCTGGAGCTCTTCACTATCTTGCTCTGCTGTGTCCTGGAGCTCGGAACACTCTGATGTTTGTCGTCGTCGACGTCGACGTCGTCAGTCGTCTTTGTCAACCATCCTGGCCATCTCGGGCCTCCCTGACCCTACATCCTCCATGGTGGCCCTGACAAGCCTGAAGAGACCCCAATATAGCCCCAAGAGGCCCTGAGAGAGCCGTAAGAGAGGCCAAGGTGGCCCGAATGAGCTTCAAGATGGCTAACAAAAGCTGCCACTTGTTTGCCACCTCGTCCTCCTCCGCCTCCGCCTCCTCCCTCCTCCCTCCCCCTACATGTCCACCACTCCCCCTCATCTTGCTCCTTCTCTTCCTCATCTACGTCCTCGTCCCGACTGCCCTACACCCCTCCGTCATCCTCCTGATGCTGCCTCTCCACCTCCTAACCATTTCACCACCATTATGAGAAAACCATCGCCAACACTGCTACCATCACCATCACCGTCACCATCACCACCACCATCACCGTCACTATCACCATCATCATCATCACCATCATCACCATCACCATCAACATTATCAACACCATCATCGCCATCATACTCTTCATCATCAACATCGTCGTCAGACCCATCGCATCGTCATCACCATCATCACAATCAGGATAACCGTCATCACCACCATCACCATCACCACCACCATTACAATGGCCATCCGCATTATCGTAGTCGCTATCACCAACACGACCACCACAGTCATCATTCGCGTCATCGCCAACGCCAGCACCGTCATCATCATCAGCAACACCATACCATCCTCACAACCATCGACGCCGCCATCAGCATCACCACCATTACCATACCCATCACCATCAAGATACACATCATCTTTGGTTTGTCGTCGTCACCATGATCATGTTCAGCAACATCATACGCGTCATCATCATAGCATCATTCGCACTGCCATCATCACCATCACCACCATACTCATCACTATCACAAGCACCACCATCTCCCAAACCACCACCATCATAGAAAGTATCATCACCACCACCATATTATCAAAACAACCATGACCGTAATCACCATCACTATCATCATCATGTCTTCATTACCATCATCAACGTCAACAACCTCATTATCAATATCCATACCCGTTTCAGCATCAACATCGGTACCGTTATAAGTATCAGTATCGTGATCATTACCATCAACATCATCATCACCATTACCATCACCATCACCATCATCATCATCATCATCATCATCAGCAGCATCATCATCATGATGATCATCATCATCATCACCAACATTGGCATCAACATCAACAACGATGTTATCACCACCATCATCATCACCATCACCATCACCAACATCATCAGCATCAGCATCAGCATCAGCATCAGCATCAGCATCAGCATCAGCATCAGCATCAGCATCAGCATCAGCATCAGCGTCAGCGTCAGCATCATCATCATCATCATCATCATCATCATCATCATCATCATCATCATGGTCGTCGTCATCATCATCATACTCATTTCTTCTCCCTTGCCTCCCTCGCCACGCGCGCTAGGGGGAGAAGGTGAGGGGAGGAGAGGGGACGAGGGGTGAAAAAAGGAGGAGGAGGAGGAGGAGGGAGAGGGAATGGAGGAAGAGGGAGGGAGGGGGAGGAGAGGTGGAGGAAGTGGAGGGAGGGACGGATGGAGAGAAAGCCAGATGACGGAATGCAAGAACGACCGGAGCGCACCTAGCGGAAGGAGCACAGGAGTGCGAAGAGGATCGGGAGGCGGAGGAGGTGAAGGACATCGAGGGGAGAGGAGGGGAGCGAGGAGGAGTTGCTCGGCGCGCGGGCCGTGACGCAGCGAGCGCTGGCTACGCGCGCGCCCGCGGCATACGCGGGCACTCCCAAAAGGCGCGCTCGTGACAGAGACGGCCTTCGCTCAGGGGAGGCAACAGAAGGGCGGGCGCGCTCCTCCTTTGGTTTCCGGCCGCAAGTGTGGCGGGCGAGCGCTGTCTGTGTTTCGACCCCACTGCCAACAACTCGATCTTGCAACGTCTCTGCCGACCTCACTGATGACCTCACTATCCATCTACCCATCTCACGATGTACTGGTCACGACCTGACGGCCAATCTACAGATCAGCCTCTCTATCACTGGTCTCTCTCTCTCTCTCTCTCTTTTTCTCTCAGTCTCTCTCTCTCTCTCTCTGTTTGTTCTCTCTCTTGCTCGCTCGCGCCGCAAGACACCCTTTACCTGCCCCCGTGCCTGGACCAGGCAAGTAAAGATCACTTTGTGTTTGCCTCGTAATGTCCGTCGGCTGCCTTCGACCACGGCGTGGATCCGCGCGGCTGTTGTGAAACAAGTACCTGCCCACCACAGGCCTCAGGCACCAATTCGACGTTGCATTACAGCTTCACGTTCGACTTGCATTGCGACGAGCATCGGATCGCCACAATATCTGAATTCCGAAAACAATTTCACTGTTTCCATCAAGGCTTGTGGGTCGAATTGCGTGTCGGTTTGTACTTCGATTTGGAGTCAGATGCGCATGTATGTGTACATGTCAATGAGCAAGTGGATGTTGATGTCAATGTGTGTTTCGCTGAGCAGATCGAGTAAATCCATTTCGCGTTGCACTTTCGTTGCGCTTGGATTCGCATTCCTGTGAATTTCGCATGCGATTCGGTTCACGACTCTAACGATAGCTTGATCTTTGATTTGATGCATGTCTCGATTTGCGTTTCGACATGCACTTCACTTCCCATTTTCGATTTGCGTTTGGACCATTTTTGGATTGCAGTGGGGTTACGACGCGATGGCCATGGGACACCCCGCAGAATAACCCATGGGACACCCCGCGGGACAGCCTGGGGAACACACCGAGGGACAACCTCTCCGGGAACACCTCGAACACACAACCCACACGACCATCCTTGGGACGGCCACGGCGAGGCAGCGCGCAACCAGGAGGGGAAGCTTGCTATAAGATCGGGGATCTACTGATCGGGAGCGGCCAAGAGGGGGGCGTCCAAGAGGGGTGTGTGTGTGTAAATCATGGCCCGAGGCATGTGCGCGGCCCATCGGTGGGCCAGGGAACGCAATGAAATAAGAAGAAGAAGAAGAAGAAGAAGAAGAAGAAGAAGAAGAAGAAGAAGAAGAAGAAGAAAAAGAAGAATATTAATAATAATAATAAGAAGAAGAAGAATAATAATAATCATAAGAAGAATAATAATAATAAGAAGAAGAAGAAACGGCATGACATCTGCGGAAATATCATGTCCCACGCCATGATATCCACCACCCCCTAATCATCACCCCCCTCTTGGCCGCCCCCGAACTGACCCGGGTGAATCCAGACCCGGGTCAGTCAGGCATTGCAGGATCCTGCAAGATCCTGCAAGATCCTGCGCCCAAGCCCGGGTCATCGCAACACCAGCCCTGCAGGATCCAGCAGGACCACGCGCGCTCTGACTTATACCCCCGTTCGCACTGACCCCGCCTCTCGAGCCCCGACGGTGCTGAGCACCTCTTCCTCTGGCGCCCAGGGCTCGTCGTCGTCCTAGTCGTCGTCGTCCTCCTCCTCCTCCTCCTCCTCCTCCTCCTCCTCCTCTAGAAGAATATAAAGCCATATAAGCATCAACTTCTGGCGCTCCGCGCGGGTTTCTTGGATTTGCGCTGGACACCCCTCCCTGCGCGGAGCGCGCCGGGGGGCGGCGTCGGAGGCGCCGCCAGGCGGCCCAGGCGCGGATCCAAGAAATCCACGCGGAGCGCCAAGAGTTTATGAATATGTGGTTTGTTCTTCTTCGATCCTCGTCGTCGGCGAACTTGCCGTCGCTCGGACGTCCATTTCTCGTGCATTTTTCGGTCTCGTGCGTGCTTTTTTTTGCTCGATGGTCCAGGATGCTCCTCCAGGGTCCTCGCCGAGAAAAAAATGCACACGGCCGAGCGATGCCAAGCCCTCGATGCGCCCTGGCCCTGGCTGCGTTTGAGGAGGAGGAGGCGGAGGAGGAGGAGGAGGAGGAGGAGGAGGAGGGGGAGGAGAAGGAGAAGGAGGAGGAGGAGGAGGAGGAGGAGGAGGAGGAGGAGGAGGAAGGGGAGGAGGAGGAGGAGGAGGAGGAGGACCCTCACCGCCTGAGCCTCGATGCGCTCCTGGCCCCAGCTGCGCCGGCACGCCGCCGCTCGCGCCGCAGAGAGAGCTCCGCGCCCCCGCGGGCGGGTGCGCGGAGCCGGGGCGGGGGCGCCGAGGCCGAGGCCGAGGCTCCCTGCTGGACTCCGCGTCGCCCCAGAGGCTCCAACTGGACTCCAACTGGCCGAGGCCGAGGCTCCAACTGGACTCCAAGAGGAGGCTGAGTCCAGCTGGAGGCCCGCCAGATCGAGCCCCCTTGGGCCCCAACTGGACCCGGCCCAACGGGATTCGGCGTCGCCCCCTCCGGCGTCTTGTATTTTTTCTCCGCAAGGGGGCCCCGAGGCCCGATCGCTCGCTCGACCAGACCTCGCCGCAGACCCGCGGGCGGGGGCGTGGAGCTGGGGTCGCTCCGTGTTCGGCCCCGCAAACAACTGCGATAGGCTCAAGTCGGGCCTGTCCTCCCACAGAGGAAGAGTTGGACGAACAATCCAAAAATACCTCTAACAAGTACCCCCAAATGGTCCAAACATGCTCGAAGAGTCGTCCCCAGACTATTTTTTGACTATTTTTGAATCTTCCCCCCTGTAGAGGGACAGAACGATAGGCATCCTCGCCCTCCTCGTCCCCTGTGCCATCTGTGCTCGTCATCTGTGTTCGCCGTCGTCCTCGTCACTGCGATAGGCATCCTCGCCCTCCTCGTCACCGTTGTCATCTGTGTTCGTCGTCTGTGTTCGTCATCGTCCTCGTCACTGCGATAGGCATCCTCGCCCTCCTCGTCACCGTTGTCATCTGTGTTCGTCATCATCATCATCCTAATCTCCCCCTGTTCGTTCTCCTCCTGTCTGGTGCAGGCTGCTGCGCCTCTGCACCTGTGGCTCCTCCTCCTCCTCCTCCTCTTCCTGCTCGTCCTCCTCCTATTCCTCCTCCTCTTCGCCTTCTCTCCATTTCCGTCTCCTCCCTCCTATGCTGCCTTGTTCTCTGGTCATCGTCGTGCTCCTTACCATCTTCCCCGTCGTCGTCCTCCTCCTCCTCCTCCTCCTTACGTGGTTCCTCCTGCTCTCCCATCATCCTGCTCGCACCCCGAACGTGCTCCTCTCCCTCCTCCTTCTCCCCCCCTCCAGCGGCCTTGGAGATCTTCGCCATCAACTTGTCGTCGTTCCAGTACTTCTCCAGGGCCCCCATGCCGTTCTTCTTGATGTCCTCCGGGCGAGAGGCCGCGCCCCCCCCCCCGCGGCGGTGGGGGGAGAGACCGGAAGGCTGGTGGAGGCGCGGAGGAGCGCGAGGAGAAGAGGGAGGGTCCGTCGCGAGGCACCGAGCGGCCCCTGCTCTTTGCTCCCTCCTCCTCCTCCCCCTCCTCCCTCCTCCTCCTCCTCCTCCCTCCTCCTCCTCCTCCTCCCCTCCTCCTCCTCCTCCTCTCTCCTCCTCCTCCCCTCCTCCCCCCCCTCCTCCTCTTCCTCCTCTTCCTCTCCTCTCTCCTCCTCTTCCTCCTCTTCCTCCTCCTCCTCCTCTCCTTCTCTCCTCCTCCTCCCCCTCCTCTCCTCCTCCTCCTTCCTCTCCTCCTCCCTCCCTCCTCCTCCTCCTCCTCCTCCTCCTCCTCCTCCTCCTCCTCCTCCTCCTCCCGAGCTGATGTCCCTCTCAGGTCCCCGCCGAGGGAGCGCTCAAAGACCCCTCAGGTCCCCGTCGCACTCCCAAGAGGAGACTGGGGGTTGCCCAGTCCCTCGGGGAGGGAACATGCCACACGGGCCTGGGCCTGGAGTCCCCCAGGGGTCTCCAGGGCCCCAGCGTCGAATCTTCTGCGCAACTTCTTCGGGAGGGCACAGAGCTGAGCAGGGGCCGACCGCCCCGGCATTCCTAACCTGGCCTGCCACGGGATGTTCTCAGACCCCCAAGCTGTTCGAAGAACAAAAGCCATGTTCTCATAATACAAGCCCGATGTGTTAAATCAAGACAGTCCCAGCCAGAACTGTTCTGAAAACATTTCGTTGAGACCACAAGAGGTTCCTAGAGCAGTCTTTGGTGGGCCTATAGGCGAGCCCAGGACGCTTCGTCACTGCTCGACGGAGGTTTAATTTTTCCGGATTCTCTTGATTCTTCCCGCGCCCCCAAGAGGACCCCAAGACGGTCCAAGAGGCCCCCGGGACGGCCCAAGACTGCCCCGGGACGCCCAATGCAGCCCACAGGTCGGGGATCCTGACCAGGGTCAATCCAGTCCCTGGTTAGTCAGGTCTTGCAGAACCCTGCAAGATCCTGCACCCAAACCCAGTTCAATGCGAAGGACCCTGCAAGATCCTGCGCCCAAGCTCGAACCAGTGCGACCCTGGCCCTGCAGGATCCTGCAAGATCGGGCGCTCTGGCTGAGCCCCGATTGCACTGACCCCCGTCTCTTGAGCCCCGAAGAAGGGCCTCCACGACAACCTGGGACGGCCCAAGACCGCCCCGGGACGCCCGAGGAAGCCCAAACCAGGGGCGCGCAAACATGGACTAGCGATCCATGGATCTGGCGCGCGGTCGCCAGCTCTCATGGGAAGCGCCCTCCCCAGAGTGCGGCCGGTGCCGCCTCGCTCGGCGGCGGAAAGCCGCGACTTCCCATGGAAGCGGGACCCGTCGCTAATCCACAGGAGGAGGAGGAGGACGAGGAGGATGAGAAGGAGGACGACGAGGATCTTGAGGAATTTGCGGAGGGGGAGGAGGAGGAGGAAGAGGAGGAGGGGATGAGGAGGCGGAGGAGCAGGAGGAGGAGGAGGAGGAGGAGGAGGAGGAGGAGGAGGAGGACGACGAAGACCATGTTTGCGATCGCCTGGAAAAAGGGGTCTCCACGGCGACTCCGGCAGCCCCCCCCAGGGGCCAGCAGCACGCCTCCCTCGCCTCTGCCGGGCGCTCTCGCCTCGCCGGGCCTCTGCCGCTCCAGCGCGGCAGAGAGGGCGCCCACCTCCCTTTTGACTAAACCTCCCCTTAGTGAAAACGGCCTGGGACCGAACCCGGCGGACCTGGGCCCGCAAAGGTGACGGCCGCGACGCCCTCCCGCGAGCCGGAAACGGCCAATTTACTGATCGACGTGTTAGGGTAGGAGATCTATCCACCTCCGACAGGAGGTGTCCAAGAGGAGGAACCCAAGCTGACACAGTCAACCCGTATAGTGAGGAGGCGCGATAAGGATGCAAGGGCCTCGGACGCCCCTTTCGAGGCTCTTCGAGCGGGGCGCGGCCGACGAAAGTGGCGAAGGGATGGACCGAGGAGGCAAGGATGCAAGGGTACCCTTGGGAAGGTTGCCGATCCTTACTATGCGGGTTGACTGTGTTTCGAGCCCTCCGTCCCAACAGGACCCCCCGAGTCTGTGCACCGTGCTTGCAGGCGTGCTGCAGCGGATTTCTGCGTGGATTTCTGCCCGAAGCGGCGAGAGGAAAACGAAGCGAATTTCGCGTGGATTGTTAGTGGTCTTCACTCCTGGCCAGAAGAAATCAGCGCGAAACTCGCCTCGGAATTCTCGAGGACACTCCAGGTCCATCCTTTTGAATTCCGAACGAAGTCCGCTCTGCGATGTTGGCGCCATGGCAAGAGTGCCCCGCGAGGTGTCCAAGAGGAGGAACCCAAACTGCTATCTCGAGCCCTCCGTCCCAACAGGACCCCCGAGACCGCACAAGCAGGACCCCAAGGGAGCCCCTGAGAGCCCCCCAAAGGGCCCCAAGAGGCTTTCCATTTCCCTCCAAGAGGCCCCAGCAATGCCTGGAAAAAAGGCTCCCAAGGGGCATCCCAAGAGACCCGTATCTGCATCCAGGGGGCCTCTGATCCACAGCCCAGACTCGGCACGGTGGCGGGATCGGCCGCAGGCCACCATAGAGGAGGGAGAGAGAGAGAGAGATAGAGAGATAGAGAGAGAGAGAGAGAACAGATAAACATCAACAAACGAAAGAGCGAGAGAGCGAGGGAGCGAGAGGGTGAGGTGTGTGTGTGTATATATATATACAGAGAGAGAGAGAGAGACGAGAGAAAAGCACAATAAAGAGAGAGAGAGAGAGGGACAGTGATAAAGAGAGAGAGAGAGAGACACATAGGGAATTGCATGTAGAGGGAGGGGGTGAGAAGGGGAGAACGAGAGAGAGAGAGAGAGAGTGAGAGAGAGAGAGAGAAACAACGGGATACATAGACATACACATTTAATACGTGTGTATGTATAGCGAGAGAGAGAGAGAGAGAGAGAGAGACCGAACAGGGGGCATATATACATATGACTTTAAAGAGGGAGAGAGAGAGCGAGAGAGAGAGAACGATACTTTCTGGTACCTGCTTCTGCTATGCCTATCACTTGCTCCACAACCGCAACGATGACGACGGGGACGGCGACGATTATTAGTACTATGACGGGTACTACTGCTACTACTACTCCTACTACTACACCTGCTTCTACCTCTACTTCTACTTCCTACTACGCCCGCGATTACTGATCCTGCATGGGGCAACTGCGGGTTCGGTATCTAAACGTTTTACTGCTGCAATGGAAAACGCTTGAACCAACTGCTACAGTTCTTATCCCGCTACCACCAACGCGTGGTTGACCCTACATCGTAACTGCTACGGTCACCTCACTAGGACGACTAACACCTGTATCAAAGACCAAATGCCCCGCTCCAACTTTGATACAAACGGCACCACCACCGCCAATAACAACTTACTACCACCAATACACCTACTCCTATTCCTGCTGTTCCTACGATTGATCGTGCTACTACTTCTACTGCTACGAATACTGCCGCTT
>CAUYUJ010014047.1:176763-204263 GCA_963575745.1 Prorocentrum cordatum
AGCCTGGTCAGGTCGAACATGGCAAACCAAACAAACCACCATACGTATATGTTCACGACGCGGCGGGAAACGATAGGGTTAGGTCGGGCATGTCCACCTACAGGCGGATTTTGGACGAAACATAAGAAATAGTCAAACAGTACCCCCAAAAGGCTCAAACATTGTGAAAACATATTCCCCGACTATTTTTTTTGCCTATTTTTGAATTTCCCTCCTGTAGAGGGACAGGCCCGACTCAACGACAGGGGACCAGCTCAGGAGAGGAAACATCGACCTGGGAGCGGCCAACCACGGCTGGCAGATCGGCAACACCACACCCCGTGAACAGATCCGTAGGCAGTCCTGGGCGGGGTGGAGACCATCGGGCCCGCATCGGCGACACATGGGCAACGGGGGCTCGGTGTGCCCATCCCTGAGCCTACCCCCCCCCATGTAAGGGGGCCCAGGGACACACACACAATTAAACACACGCAAATCACAAGATTCCCCATAGTTTCTGGGTTTGCGTCTTCCCCCCCCACACTTCTAATTTTTTCCCATCTTTTCCTCGGAATCGACGATTCTGTGTGTCTGTGTGTGTCCGTGTGTGTGTTTCTCCCCTCCCGACCCTGACATTGCCCCTGACTCATCCGGCCCATTTCCTCGAAAATGGGCTTCAGCTCGGGATCGTTCTGCAGGTCGTTGAGCTTGCCGGACTCCCGCAGCTTCGCGGCCTCCATATGCAGCAGGGAGGGGAGATCGGGGCAAAAGTGACGATACAGTTGGGGCGTTGACCTAAGGAACCCTAAATAAGGAACGAGGCCCCTTTTTCCATAAGTGAAACTTCGATTCCCCATCGAAAACAAAAGGAAAACCTGAGGCAAGCTGTGAAACAATCAAGGAACACCGAGCCCCTCCCCAACGAAAAGGGTTCCTTCTTCAACGCCCCGACTGTAAACAGACTCATACATCATACGGTTTGAAGGATCGAGGCGGCTCGCAGAATCGCTGCGGCCTCGGGAGGCCAGCGTTCCGCCAACTAGCCCTGTCTGGTGGCACGGGGCGCCCATGTCTCGAACGAACCCAGGCGCAGAGTGTCTGGCGTTGGGGACGCTCTTCTTCCTCCACATCCTTCCCAGTAGTCGGCGACCCTAAAAGGTGTGGTTTGCAAGGGGTTTGCATTCGGCGCTCCGGGGGGCACCCTGGGGGGCGGGCGGGGACTTCGACAGAGCTCTCCGCCGCGCCCCGAGGCCCAGCGAGGACAGTGTCGTGCTCTCCGGGGCCCAACTGTGCCGATCGCAAACCACACCCCGGCGTAACCATACCCTTTGTAGTCGCCGAGATACGACCAAAACGATACCGATACTGCTGCTCCCCGGACCCCTGGAGGGGTGCGCTCCGACCGGAATGTCGAGACGAATCCCGCAGGTGGCGGCGAGGGAAGGGCAGCCGGTGCAGTCGGACCCAGAGCAGAAAAGTCACCCTTCAAGAACATGCGACCCTCCGCTGGCCAAGACACACAGAGCATCCCAGGGTGCCCTCCCCAGGATGCACAAGAACATCCAACAAACACGCCGAACATCAGGGCACCCTCCCCGAACCGACCTCGGCCTTCTACCTCGGTCCGACTGTACCGGAACCTTTTCCTCTGCTAACTTGCTCCTCTTGGTGGCGGCCGGGGGGGCTGAGCTGGTTGGGGCCAACAGAAACGGTCAGGAGGGGGGGATAGAGCCAAATCCGCTCAAAATTAATCCGCGGAGCCGTCCAGGGGGCCATCTGGTGCAGTTTGTCACACAAGATCCGTTTTTGGTAATCCAGGGGACCAAGACCCAGCCCTCGCAGACCAAATGCTAGCCAGCGTAGATCCTAAGCAACCAATTTCTTTCAAGCTACGTGGTGCAATTCATGTGGTACAGCCTATGTGGTGCGACGTACGTGGTGCATCATGTGCGGTGCAATCGGTGTTGTGCATGCTACGTGGTGCAATCCTTGCTATGTTGTGCAACCCATGTGTTGCAATCAATATGGTGCTATCAATGTGGGGTGCAGTCCGTGTGGTCTTATATATGTGGTGCAATCCATGTGATGCCATATGTGCGGTGCAAGTCATCCCACCCACCAACCCGCAACTTGGTTTGCAAAACCCATGCGGCGGCTATTGCGATGGCTGCTTGGCGCTGGCCGGTGCATCGCTGCGGCCGCACTAGCGTGCGCAGGCTCGCGCGCAGAGCGGCGCTGACCGCTGGGAATTTCCCAGCGCGTCTCGCAGACCGCGCTGACGCGCGAGCACATCAGTGCGAGTCGGTGACTCGGGCGGGCCCGGTATCATGGCGTCGTCGGCAAAGGCAACGATGACACCGGCATACACGATCATGATAGTAATCAGCGATGCTGGAGACGATAATGACAATGACAACGGGAAGGGCAATGACGGCGCCGATGCTGATCACAAAGATGACGATGATGGTGTCCTCGCGTCGGTGAAGCTTTTAGTCGGATCTCGACATGCGCGCGCGGTGAAGAGCGCGAGTGGCCCGAATGGTATGAATTGACAAGGACTGTGTTTCCCAGTGGATTAATTGACAACGATCGCAAGGGCGTTCGAATGATTACGACATGCGCACGCGAGAGGCAATCCTTGGTCGGATTTGATGAAAATATTGAAACCTGTGGTTTCTTTCGGAATCGCACGAGCTCCACCGCAGGCTTGTTTTGAACACTCCAGTTGCGAAACCATATGTGTTTTAAATGTTTCAAGTGCGCCCGATTCTGAAATCCTTCCAAAACCTATCAATTGTTTCACGGATTTCAGCATGCGCGCGCCACGACGCGCGCGCGTGCACTTAGTCCAGTTTTTGTTGAAGGGATTCTCGCGGCAGCAGGTGCGCAAGGGCGCTCGAATGACTTCGGCCTGCGCGCGCGCGAGGGGCCCGTTTGGTCGCATTTGATGAACATGTTGACAACAACCACGGTTGTGCTTTCGAATTCGCAAGAGCGCGAGCGCAGGCCTTTTTTTATAACAATCCCTGTTGCGAAACCAGTGTTTTTTTCTTCGGGGCCCGAGAGCAGTCCCCGGAGCCCGAGAAAGGCATCGGCAACAACTGACACCAGAACCATCCCGAACCCAGAACTCGGACCTCGCCACCTCTCCCTGCTCGCTGGAACCGGTGTTAGGTCGGGCATGTCCTCCTACAGGCGACTTGGGAAGAAACTGAAGCATGACAAACAATAGCCATCAATAGTGCAAAGAGCACGAAACATCGTCAACTGACTAACTATGTTAACTATTCTTGAACATTCCTCGTGTACAGGGATCGGGAATCTGCTGACCTGGGTCAATACAGACCCGGGTCAGTCAGGCCTTGCAACATCCTGCAAGATCTTGCACCGAAACCCGGGTCAATGCGAAGGATCCTGCAAGATCCTGCAAGATCCTGCAGGATCCGGCGCCCAAGCCCAGGTCAGTGCGCCCCTGGCCCTGCAGGATCCTGCAAGATCGGGCGCTCTGGCTGACCCCCGCTTGCATTGACCCCCGTCTCAAGGCTCCCGAAGGGACATGTCCGACTTAAACCCGGTGCTGGGCTTGGGCGTGGCTTAATGGGGGGGTCACAAATGGGGGGGTCAGAAAAGGTTCCCTTTCGTGCCCCTTTCGGGCCCCTCCGGAGCCGCGGGGGGCTCGTTCAGGTACCGTTTGGGTACCTTTTCGGACCACACTCGCCGCCCCCCCATTTATGACCCCCCCATCACGCAGCGCACGATGGGCAGCCTCAGACCCCCAGCCGGCTGCAGGTGGCCCCTTCCGTTCCTCTCCCAGCCCCGCGGCTGCCGAGCAGGCCGCGGCCGCCTCTTTTTATACCCCCGCGCTCGCCCTCGCGCGTGGGCGCGGCCGCGGGGGAGCTGGTCCAGGGAGGGGGGTCGCCCCGCGTCTCGCCTTGGATGGCACGCGCACGAGGAGAGGGGGAGTGTCCAAAGCAACCGCACGTACCTTTCGGTCGGGCGTGTCCCCCTACAGGGGGATTTGGGGCGAAAAATGAAACGTATAAAAAATACTCCAGACGTGTTCACAAATAGTGGAACAATCGTCCCCAGACTATGTTTTTGCCATTTCTGCATATTCCCCCTGCAGGCTGGACGGGCCCGACTCAAAAACGCACGTGGAATCGGCGGCGAGCCCGTGGGAAGTCCGAGGGGGCTGGCCTTCTCGGAGGGCGCTCGGGCGGCCCCTGGGGGCCTTCTGCAAACATTCTCTCTCCCTCTGCCCTCTCTCCGAGGCGGCCTCGCAGAATAGAAGTCAAACACATCCACCCCTATAATAACCACCCCTGCACGCGAAGTCGTTTGGTCAACGCACCCAAAGAAGGAATCGAGCAGGGCAGGGCTGTTTAGTAAACGCCCAGGGCCATTTAGTAAACGCCGATTGTCCGGTCTGTGTTTGTTCCTCCCTTGACAGAAGGTCGGGGGGCTTCTGAGAAGCCCCGCCGCCTTCCGAGCAGGCCTGCCCCGTCGCCCTCCGAGGAGGCCCGCCCCCTCTCACTTTCTTCCCCCCCCCCCCCACGGGCGGCGCGCCGCCTAGGAAGCACCCTCTCACATCAGGAGGCGGCTCCTGGGCGGTCCTCGTGCCCGGGAGGTCCTCGTGCGAACGATTCGGAGCCGTGAAGCCCGATTACGGGGGGAAGGGGGTCGCTGCGCCAGACATCAACCCTGATGAAATCTGTAAGCATGCCGGATTGAGCCGGATTGAGCGGCATGATGCCGGTGTTCGACCACAAATCTGACAAGACAGCGCCGATACCGAATTTCATCTCCCAAGAGTTGCATCCGCAAGGGTCCCACACAACCGTGTGCAGAAGGCC
This sequence comes from Prorocentrum cordatum, assembly GCA_963575745.1. NCBI lineage: Eukaryota > Dinophyceae > Prorocentrales > Prorocentraceae > Prorocentrum > Prorocentrum cordatum. Next base: position 181,596 of record CAUYUJ010014047.1, read on the forward strand.
CCTACGCACTACCTCCGTGCCAGGGCCGTCATGGGCCCTGGTCCCCAGGAGTGTGTATAGACCCTGCTGGCATCGGCCAGTAGGACGTACATACACACCATTCCACTGGTCCTAGAGTAACGATGGGGAAGAAACACAAACAACGAATACGTAGGCATAAACTTTCACAGGCCAGCGAGGAGGTCCGCGCGGATTCCGTGGATTGGCGCTGGCGCGCGAAGCGCACCAAGGGAGGCGCCGAGAGGGGGGCTCCAACAACGATCCAAGAACTCCGCGAGGACCTCCGAATTTATGTCTAACTATGCAGTTCTTGCTATAGGGGGACGGAAACATAGAGGCGTCCCAGATGGGGTCCGAGTAGATGGGGTCGGAGGAGCGCGCTGCACCGCCAACGCATCGCCGATGCACTGACGACGTCGCCGATGCAGCGGCGGCGTCGGCGTGGAGAACATGAGCTCCACATCGAGCCGCATCGGGGATGCATCGGCGATGCGGTGCAATCCTCCCACCCCATCTGGGAGGCCCCGGCAAGAAAGCAGGACGTCTGGGAGGGAGCGATGGAGGCTCCCCCTCTCCGCAGCGGCACCAGCCTGCTGCGATCCGCTCCGGGGGGCAGCGACCCGCCTGAGACGTCTCCGAGCACGCGCCCCGCCAGCCGGGCGCAGGGAGCGGGAGAGGGAGCACACTCGCGGCCCGCCCACGCCGCGCCGGCGCGGGCTACGACGGCGCCAGGACGGGGACCGACTTGGACTGGGACACCTCGGGGACCTCCGACGTCTGGCGATGCTGGAGGCTGTAGCGGGCGCCGCGGCCGTTCCAGAGCGTTCCGGGACGCCCTGGGAGTGTCCCTCGACCCTCTGGGTCTACCCCGGCCCTATCGCCCAGCTCGACGGGCGCTGGCTTCTGACCTCGCGCGGGTCGTTCTGCAGCCCCGCGCGGCTTCCGCTGACCGACAGCGGGGATCGTTCAAGACTGGCCCAACTCGGGAGCCGACTGTTTCGAAAACCGTTCGCGACAACGCGTGTTGCCGGCCGCCGCCACATCCCTCCGGGTAGTATCACGCCTCGCGCCTCGCAGGCCCCCCGTGGCGTTACTGGCCTCCCAGACTCCTCGCGTCGAGAACAATCAGAACGAGAGTGTTTGTTTTGTTGGCAAATTTCTGAAGACAAATTATAATTGCTCCCCCCTCCCTAGTAACATACGTGTGTATCTATTACTATTGCGCCTCAGAGTGCGCCCCTGGTCCCCGGTTTACAACAGCGGCGGCTTTCGCCTGATATTTTTCAACACTTGATTCACAGCCGCGCTCTGGCGCGGGACTTCCTCACAATTCACCCAGGAATCGCACTCTCGTGTGGGACTGCCTCGCAGTCTATTGAGCCGCCGTGCCTTCGACACTCAGAAATCACGTTCTCGCTTTGGACCGCGGCACGATCTACTTAGGAATCTCGCTATCGCTGGAGTTCCTCGCGGTTCATGCGGGACCGACGCTTCAACAGCCCGCCACCTCGACCCGGCCGTCTGGGCCCGCTCGCCTGACCTGCCGGTCAGGGTCCGCCTGCCCGACCCGCCCGTCTGGTTCTGCCGCCGGTTTTCCTGCTCCTGTTCCTCTCCCCTGGGGGAAAATATACCCCAAAGGGGCACGAGCAAAGACGAAGAGGGCGGGTATCGAGGATCTGGGATACACATGTTGAGTTGCACGCGGGCAGATCGTAGCGAACAATCTTCAACTGATTGTTGCTGATGCTGTTTTGGGGGGACCTTTTGGGGCCCTCGCCTGGTGCCAGGACCGCAACACGACTCAGGACGTGAAGCTGGCCCCTTGGAGCAGGCCCGGACCTCTGGGGGGCCTGCGTCGTGCACGCAGCTCGACCTCGGGTACCGGGGGGCTGCGGCTCGCTGGCCGAGCTCCCCCGATCGGTGCGCCCCTCGACGGCTCTGACCCTGGGGAAGTCCCCCACGCCGACGTCGACGATGCTGGAGGAGGAGGAACACGAACGAGGAGGCGGGCATCGACGAGGAGGAGGAGGGGGGCCAGAGTGAGCCCAGGAAATACGGTCGGACCTAGAGCAGAAGAACATCCTCCAAGAGCGTGAGACCCCCCGCCGGCCCACACACCCCAAACCCATGCGATCGGTCGAGGGTGCCCTCCCCCGGGATGCGCAAGAGCATCCAGCAGGCACGAAGACAATTTGTGTACCCTCCCCGAAGCGACCTCGATCCCCACGCTCTCCCACTTCGCATCCTCCGCATGCGCTCCCTCCATCTCTTTCTCTTCCTCCTTGCCCTCCTTGCCCTCCTTGTCCTCCTTGTCCTCCTTGTCCTCCTTGTCCTCCTTGTCCTCCTTGTCCTCCTCCTCCTATTCCTCCTCCTCCTTCTCCTCCTCCTCCTCCCCCCTCCCTCAATGTCGTCGCTGTGGGCTGGGGTGGGGGGGGGGGCGGGGGGAAGGTGCGGGTGTGCTCCCGCTCGCACCCCCCCAAACGCAGGAGCACCGAATTGCAGCGGGTGCGACGACCCAGACCTCCCGCGGCTCGAGCAGACGTCGCGACCGAGCCCTGTCACGCTCTCGCCTTCCCGAGGCTGCGTCTGGGCCCCGGCCCCCGGGTCACACTGGCCATCGCTCGGACGTCCATTCCGTGTGTTTTTTTCGGTTTCGTGCGTGGTTGTTTCGCCAAATGATCAGGGATGCTCCTCGATGGTCCTCGCCGAAGGGAAAAAATGCACACGTCCGAGCGATGCCAGGCACGGAGCTGGACGAGGACGCAGACTGCGCGAGCCATGGCCCTCGGAGGTCCGCGCGGAGCTCCGAGAGCTTTTCTGCTCGGGCAGCTGCCTCTCCCTGCCCTCTCTGGGCACGAACAGCTCGCCCTCTCTGTGAACACAGTCGGGGCGTTGACCTAAGGCACCCTAAATAAGGAACGGGGCCCCTTTGTTCCATAAGTTGACCTTCGATTTCCGATCGAAAACACAAGGACAACCTGAGGCAAGCTGTGAAACACTCAAGGAACGCGGAGCCCTCCCCAACGAAAAGGGTTCCTTCTTCAGGGCCCCGACTGTAGGAGGAGAAAGAACGCCACAAACAGATACTTCTGGCGCTCCGCACGGATTTCTTGGACCTGCGCTGGGCCCCCCTCCCTGGCGCGGGGCGGCGCCGCCAGGGGGGGACCAGCGCGGATCTAAGAACTCCGCGCGGAGGGCCAACAGTTTATGTTTATGGCGTTTTTTCTTCCTCGATCTGCGTCGGACAGCTCGACCTCTCTGTGAAGGGGCCGGGGGTGGCGCTCACGGACGGGAGCCAAACTGATGGGCCGATTTTTCCACCACCACTACCACAGGTAGAAGAGGGAGGAGCAGGAGGAGGAGCAGGAGGAGGAGGAGGAGGAGGAGGAGGAGGAGGAGGAGGAGGGTAGTGGCGGTGGAAAGCTTGCCCACCAGACGAAACATCGGCCCGCCGGAGGTCTGGGGGGAGGGGCGGGCCACTGCCGTGCTCTCCGCTCGCGCGCCGCGCGGCGAATTTGGAAGGGGCGGGGGGGAGCTCCCGACAGCTCAACGACGCGTCTCCGATCGACCCGCGCGGATCGGGCCGGGCAGGTCGAAGCACGGTCGGAGTGGAGACCCTTCCGAGGGCCGCGATGCGACAGGCATGTAGGAAGGCATGGGTCGCGACGCTCAGGACACCAGGGTACCCTCGATTTGGCAGGGTCGACCTGTGTCGACTGCAAGCCCAGAGAAGCCTGTGCGGGAACGATTCGCCCAGATCTGGTGAGGACTCGCCGCGGATCCGCACCACTGCGAGGTGCTTTGGGAGATCTCCATGCCTGGATGGGGAAGCCAGGAGCAAACATTTTGGGCGCTCCAGCGCAGGTCGAGCGAGACCAGACATCGTTGAGCCCTTAACGAAGGAGAGAAAGACACCAGTCCTGATCAGAACCACCCGCTCCTGCTGCCACAGGCATCGGGGGATCTCCTCGCTGGGGGCGGCCTTGGACCATGCTGCATCTTCGGGGGACCTCGCCTGTCCAATCTCATCGCTGTTCGCATTAAATCCACGTCTCCACGTCGAAACCGCATCGGACCCATGTCGGATCCGCTTCGAATCCGCGTTGAACCCATGTCGGCCACCAAAAAAGAATCGCCACTTACAAGACAAACGAATCCCTCTGAAATTGCAACGTAAACTTGGGGTCTGCGCTGGACAGGCAGGGACAAAACCGGCACACAATGCACATGCGGCGGCACGGAGGTGAGAGGTGAACGGAGGGAGATCTGTATACATTGAACTCATGCCGCGATGATGTCGGCACTGGTTTCTGAAACCGTATGGATCGCTCATCCTTGAGCCATCGCACTTTCCGATAGCGCGCATCGCTCGATGTCGTCTGCTTTCCAAGCCACTGGCGGCATTCAACCTCGAACGACCGCGCTGGGTTCGCCAGTGCGTCAACGCAGCGCGAACCTGCTGTGCTCAGTCCTCGCTCTTGTCACTGCTGGCTGGAACCAGTGACTGGGCGCATCGGCCCCAGAGCCATCCTCCATAATCCATAACCACAGAGGCAAAGTAGGACTGCGCGTGTGCCGATTCCCTCAACTTAATTCGAGCCTGACTAGAACGTCATCGCCAACAGAGAAGGGCCCCGTGCCAGCGAGCGCAAACATCTGGACGGCGCTGGTCTCGCAAGGGCCCTTGATTCGGCAACAGTCTACCATGCAGGAGGAGCGAGATAACAAGCGTCGGGATGGGCAAAAAGAGGGAGCGGGAGAAAACGGGAATGCCGGAGAGGACGAATCGGGGCGGGCAAGGCGCCATCAGGCTCCAGCGCGCCGAAGAAATTGGAGGTCAGGAGGGAGCGATAGAGCGTCACGTGCACGACGAACAACAACGGGTCTTACGCGCGACGGCACACCGACCTTACGCCACGGCTTGGGCGGGCAACCGGCGTGGCAAACCGCGTGGAAAGGGGTACCCACGCGCGACCTGATGCGGGCAACTCGCGCGCGAATATCCGCGCAGTCGAACCCGTCGCCTTGCGTCGCACGCTGCATCCTGCCCTATGGGGCACGCGGCCGCCCCAGGTCGGCCATCGAGCACGCGCTCGCCCCAGGTCGGCCACCGAGCACGCGCTCGCCCCAGGTCGGCCACCTGAGCGGGCGCGCTCTCGCGCCCCGATCGGGCAGTCCGAGCACGCGGGCGCCCATATATTGGCAGTCTAAGTTTTGGGTCGGGCATGTCCCCCATGCAGGCGGATTTCGGACAAGAATAAAGAATAATAAAGAAATGCTCAAAAACAGCCAAGAATGGTAGAAAAACCGTCCCCTGCCTATTTTTTGACTATTTTTGAGTAGTTCTCCGTGAAGGGACAGGCCCGACGTAAGCCTAAAAATGCGCGCGCCCCCCCGATCGGCAGCCTGAGCACGCGAACCCGGCCTGCTCCTCCGACGCCTCCGCTACACCGCCTCCGCAGAGGGCGACACGCACGGCGCCGCACGGCGCTACTGCAATCATGCCAGGGCGTCAACTCCCCGACCTCCCCCCGGAGGCGAGCTGGGCCGGCCGACCACCCTCACTTGAGGGGCAACGATGGGGGGGCTGGCACAGGGGGGGGACGCATCGACCTGGAATCGGCGACACATCGCCGATAGATCGGCGACGGGCCTCCGATAGGGAACCCGCGCCTTCCTGGGCAGGCTGGGGCTATCGGGCCCCTGTCGGCGATCCATGGGCGCTTGGGGGTCGATGCAGCACCCCCTGTGCTCATCCTCCCCATGTCGTTGCCCCCGAGAGCATCCTCACTTCATCGGCACCCAGCCGCCCTCCGCCGCGGGGTCCGGCGCGCCCGACGGCCAAGGGGCCGCGGCGGGGTCCGCGGGGTCCGGCCGGAGGATGCTGGCGACCTCGTCCAGGGCCTGGCGGTGCTTCGCAGGCCGCCGCCGCCACAGGCGGCCGTCCTCCCACACGACGGCGCCCTCGCCGGCCCGGCGCCAGTAGCCCGTGAGCAGCCCGGGGCCGTCCTTGCCCCCGCCGAAGTCCACGCGGGCGACGCCGCCCCGGAAGGTGGCGTTGAGCAGGCGCCCCTTGCAGCCGGCCCCCGAGCCCCGCACCAGGCCCTGGAAGCCGTCGATGACGCCCTCGCCGCGGCTCCGCTTGAAGCGCGACGGCGCCACCGTCCACACGCAGGAGCCGACGAAGGAGTCCTGGAAGCTGGCCATGAACTCTCCTGCGTCGACGCATCCCTCGAAGGAGGCGGGGTCTGCAAGCGCGTTGGAGGTCCACAGGGCCTCCAGCCAGCAACTGGACTTCTTCCGGTAGCGCCGCTGGTTCCCCGCGGTGGGCGTCTCGGCCCTTTCGTCCGCCTCGTCCGAGATCCACGGGGAGTCGGCGTCCCACCCGAACCTGAAGTCCGTGTAGGTGACGCCGAAGCGCTCCGTGTAGCCCTTGGCCCACTCGAAGTTGTCCATCAATGACCATCCGAAGTATCCGCGCACGTCCACGCCGTCCTCGTAGATCGCCCTGCGCAGCTCCGCGGTGTAGTTCGCGTAGTACATCATTCTCTGGGGGTCAGCGACGCCGTCTTTCGGAGAAGTGGTGGGCAACGACCAGCCGCCCTCCGTGACGTAGATGGCAGGGTGGCCGTAGCGGCGGTGTATGTGGTTGACCATCTTCCTGAAGCCCCAACCAGAGCCGTACAGCCAGTCGGATTGCGATTGCACGAAACCGTCGTGGGAGTCCTGCGTCCAGGACTGGTCCCAGGAGCTCGTGCTGTTGAGGTGGGAGGTCCAGCCCGTGCCGTAGTGGTTGAGACCGAAGAAGTCGGAGCTGCCGTTCACCAGGCGCTTCTGGTCCTCGGTGAACTCCGGAAGGCGGTCGCCCAACAGCCGCCGCATGGACTGCGGGTAGTCGCCCGCGCCGCCGAATATGGGGTCGGCGAACCACCCCAGCTGAAAGTCGACGGCGCGGGCGGCCGCCGCGACGTCCCAGGGGCTGTCCGAGGCTGGCTCGTGCCAGTCGCAGTTGTTCGTTATGCCTATCTTGCCGCCCTGCTTCTTCTGGTACTTGGCGCGGTACACGTCGACAGCGGAGGCGTGGGCGATGATCATGTTGTGAGCGGCGACGTATGGGTCCCTCGATTGGTTGCTGAACGCCTCTATGCTGGGGGCCATGCCCATGCCGGAGCCCAAAAAACTCGAGGTCCAAGCCTCGTTGAAAGTGAACCACATCTTCACCCGGTCCCCGAAGCGCTCGAAGCAAACGCTGACGTACGCCAACCAATCGTCCAAGATCTCGCCGTTCGGGCGGCCGTCGTCGTCTCGCGACCACCAGCCGTTCACGCGCGGCGGATCCAGCAGCCCCTGCGGCAGATCCCAGTGGTACAACGTGATCCACGGCGTGATACCAGCTTCGATCAAACCGTCCAGAAGGTTGCTGTAGAAGGCGATGCCGTCCTCGTTGATCCCGTCTGCCACCCGGCCCGTTGGCACGATGCGGGGCCAGGCGATGCTGAATCGGTAGTGCTTCAGACCCATGGACTTCATCAGCGCTATGTCAGACCGCCAAAGGTGGTAATGGTCGCAGGCCACGTTGCCGGTGGCGCCCTTTGCGGCCATCCCCTCGTTCACGGGGCACGGCGTCTCGGTGCAGCAATGGCCGCAATCCGCGCCCGGCATGCCGATGGTGTTCGCGCCAGTGAACGTGTCCCAAATGCTTGCGCCCCTGCCTCCGTCCCGGTACCCGCCCTCAATCTGGTAGGAGGCGGTGCCGAGCCCCCAAACGAAACCGTCGGGGAAGGAGCCAGAGTAAATGTACTCCGTAGGCCACTCCCCATGGCCGTACGGCTGGGGGTATTCTGGGCAGGCGTCGTATCCGAAGCAACTCGTGGTCGTGGAAACGGTCGACGTCGTCTCCGTCGCCGAGGTCCCCGTCACGGCCGTGCGCGTGGTCGTGCGCGTGTTCGTGGTCGTTGTGGTCGCTGCGGCCACGGTCCGATTTGTCGCGATCGCACTCTCGACCTCAGAACTGTCAAGGACCACGCCGGGAAATGACACGTTGCCGTCGAAATCCCCGTGCACGCCCATCGCCGAGAGGCCCTGCCACAGCCGCTTCACAATCCTGCGCTCCTTTTGGCGGCGCGCACAACGGGGTATAGGGGGAAGGGGGAAAGCTTCTTAGAAGGAGCCCGCTTCATAGAAGGCGCCGGCGTTACACCTATAGACAAGTCCCGCGCCTTCCGAGAAGCAGGGGGCGCTTCTAAGAAGTCTCCGTCCCTCCTCCTAGTCAGAGGAGGAGGAGGGGGAGGAGGAGGAGGAGGAGGAGGAGGAGGAGGAGGTGGAGGAGGAGGAGGAGAGGAGGAGAGGAACAGGAGGAGGATAAGGAGGAGCAGGAGGAGGAGGAGCAGGAGGAGGAGGAGGAGGAGGTAGGATGAGGACGAGGAGGAGGAGGAAGACGAGGAGGAAGGGGAGGAGGAGGAGGAGAAGGAGGAGGGGAGAAAGAGGAGGAGGAGGAGGAGGAGGAGGAGGAGGAGGTTGGGGAGGAGGAAGAGGAGGAGGACGAGGATGCACCACCATGCCGAAAACGAGTGCGCAGAGCAGCAACGCAGACGGATAACGAGCAGGACAACTGACGAGCACGCGCAACTCAACGGGAACAGAACATAACCAAAGGAAACGAATTCACTACGACGAAACCCAAAGCAGGCATCGCCCGTAGAAAAAAATGGACGGGGGTCCCCATCCCACTCCCCCGAGATGGGGTCCTTACCGCCTCGGGGGATATAGTATAAGTGCAATCCTTACTGGATGCAGTGCCCGCGCAGTGGCCCATGAGCCGCGAGCGCGAGGCCGCTGGCTGGGCCCGCGCGCCACACCGACGGCACAATGAAATGGGTGGCTCCAGCAAGGGCGGATCTGATGCCCCCGATGCCCCCGAGCGCTAGTAGGCCCTGCGGGGCCTTGCGCGGGGAGGGGGACTTCAGCGATGACAGCAACATGCGCGGCCCAGGACTCACCGCCGCGGACCCCCCAGAGGTCCGAGCCCTCTTGCAGGGCGGAGGCCCATAAGGGCGGCCAGGGGAAGAAGGCCCGCTGGGGCCAGCGGCGGGGGGCGGGGCCAGGGGCCGAGGGGCCTTCGGGCGCAGCCCTCCAGAGGACCACCCCCCGTCCTGGCACGCGAATGGGGGGCAGGAGGGGGGGGGGCGGGCGCGGCCTCCTCGGGGCCTCGGGGGCGATCGGCCTTGGCCAGCCTACCCGCCACCTCCTCGGGGTCCGCGTCCCAGGTGCTCCTCCTTCGTTCTGAACTGTAGTGCGCGCTTAAACCCGAGAGACCGCTCAAGGCCCTCGTTTGCCAGGGGCGGCGGCTCCTCCTCGTCGGCGGCGGCCTCGGCAGGGCAAGCCGCCGCGCTGGCCTTGGGGGGGCCCTCGGCCCTCAAGGGGGCCCCTGCGGCGCCCGCGCCATCGGGGCCAGACGCAGCGAAGGGGCCCTCAGGCGAAACGCCCCCTCCCCCCCCCCAGGCCACAGAGGGCCGCCGCCTCGGCAACCCTGCGCGCGCCCCGCTTGGGGCTCGCAGCACCTTTGGCGGAGACCGCGAAGGCGGGGCAACGATCGCATGGCCCGCTGCTGCCCCCAGCGGCGGCGCAGGAGGCCCGCGCGGCGCCGCGGCGCGCGGTCGCGGTCGGGCAGCGCGGCGCCGTCGAAGACCACGCGCTTTCCCCGCTTGGCCGCCGCATCCGACAAGTTGCGCCTCCGCTCCCAAAGTGTCGCCTCTAGAGTGGCCCTTCACATGCGATGCGTGTATCGGCGCCTCCGCGTCGCCGTCCAGGGTCACGCCGCATGCTCATCAACGTAGCGGTCGATGCACGTCGAGAGATTCGCATCCTGGCGCCGAGGAGAAGTGCGCCGGCGTCTTCCACGAAGGAAGCCCACAAGCAGCGGCACGTGGTCGGTAAACATATGTTGTCGAGCCACTCCCGCCGTCAAGGCCTGCACTGCAGCGCTGCGCGCGGCTCAGCACGTCCTGAGGTTTGGCGAGGCCCTGGGAGAGGCCCAAAGGCGGCGCCAGAGCACCTGCCATCCCCCGTCACCGCGAAGCCCCAACCAGCACGGTCGGCCACGTCCCAGTGTAGAAACTTCCTGCGAAAAGCCGCCATTGAAGACAGACCCAGTCACTGTGCAGTGGTCCTCGGCCCTGGCACCGCGGTCGCAGCGCCAAGCGCCGCTATCGTTGCGAGGGGGATGGGCTGGCAAGAACGAGTTGGGATACAACCCGCGAGAATACAGCGCCAGATCACTGGGGGCCGCGTCGCGGGCAGCGGCCTAAATTGCACCCGCCACCGCGCGCCCGCGCAGGTCATCGAACGCAGGGCGCGGACAGCACCTGCGGTGCAGCGCGCCGCGCACACACACGTGCACACGCACGCGCACACGCCGCGGCAATTCGGGCAATCCTCGCCCTCGGCGCGCGCATACTGATGCAACCTTTTCTGAGAAATGGCCACCGAGCACTGCGGTCCGCAAAGCTGCCCTCGCCACGGGATCTAGCACCCAGCGCTTGGCCTTAAAGCCAGGATGCATTATGCCTCTGATCGGTGCCGACCTAGCGCCTGCAATATCCTTGTGCGACGGGCCAGGGGTCTCAGGCACGCCGCCGGGCCTTTGCGACCACTGCAGCCAGACGTGCGCTTCGTGGCCCTTGAGAACCATCCGCTTCGCCTGCGCTGAGCCCAGAACCTCGCCATTCCGAGCGCGCGCATTGAAGGCTGAGAAACGTTTCCACCCCGGCGTGAGCAACTAGCGAGCAAAAGGCACCCGCAGGGCCACTATCATACTTCCGGCTGGCATCCAAGGACGGTGAAGCAATTCAGGAACAACTGAATCCTCCATGCCAGCTGCATCGTAGCAAGGTCCACGCCACCGGCATGTATCATGGCCGCCCAGCTGTGGATAGGGCCAACGATGGCGATGGTAGCAGGCTGGCAGTCAGAAGCAGGATCCAGCCGCGAAGCTACCCAATGCGAGCAACCAAATGTAATGGCCTGACACCCATGTTTCACCAGAGAGGTCATGCGCTGGACAATGTGCGGGGTAGCTCCGACGATGCCAAAAAAAAACCGTGGTGGCAAGGCCTGCTTAGCTGCTGGAAGTGTCTGGGACGCTTGGCCACCTTGCGTGCGCGACGACGTAGGGCCAGGCCCGCGGTTTGCTTCCCAGCCCCGGCCTCCAGGCCCAGGACCTCGGGCCAGTCTGCGCCCGAGAACCTCATCGCCTCAACTCGAAAACGACCGCGGAGATCAGACGCCGCGAGCACGGTCTTGAACTCGGCGGCGGGCAACCCCAGGTCGAGGGGCGCGTCGCGCAAGAGCTGGATAGCCTCGCGCGCCCTGAGCGACAGAAGCTCTTTCCTGGCCATCACCTGCGACGTCAGATCATCAACGTGCGTGTGCAGAGACTAGGAAACGCCAGCGCCATGGCGCTGCTCAAGTAGCCGCGCCTCCTGCACACAAATGATGCATGTCCGACAACATCAGGAGCTGAACAATTGCCACGGCAAACTTGCAACCTGAAAGCGCCCCCTGCTGGACCACTACCGCATGCGACGTAGCCGGCAGCCGCGCCAGCCGCCGGGTGCGGTCGAGGCACTTCTCGACGTGCGCGATCGCGGCGCTGACGCGGTCGTCGGACGCGAGCGACGCCTCGGCCCGCTACGGGGCCCGAGCTGCCGCGCCCAGCGCGGTCTCGCCCGAGGCGCAACGGGCCGCCAACCACCCTTCGGCTTGGCCAGCAACGCGATGTAGAGAGCCATCATCTGCGTCGGCCACCGCCCCCAGTGCTCGACCTGCCACGGGAGGTACACCTGGAGCGCGATGGCGCCGTTCGTGAACAGACTGGTGACACAAGGGACAGGCGGTCATCTCCTTGTCCAGCGCGCCACCTGTGACTGAAAATACTTTTCGGCGCCTGGACAGACGAGTCTGCCCGGGCGCCGAAGTAGTGGCAGCGGCTGCAGCTGAGCCCGAAGTTCGTCGCCACCTGCTCGGGCGAGGCGCCCGGCGCGCCTGGTGCCGGGGGCCGCGGCAGGCCGAGCGGCAGCGGGGGCGCCCCGGGCCTGGCGCCGGCGGTAGACGACCTTGCCCGCTCTGCGGTCGGCGTCGGCCTTGGCGACGCCGTGGCGGGCGGTGAGCTCGTCCTCAGCGGCGCGCAGGAACGCCGAGTATAGAGACCGCCCAGCCACGCCTGCGCCTGGCGCGCCGTGGCCTCACCACCCAAGGCGACGTCGCACTCGATGGCGCGCCGCTGGTCCACGCCAGGATCCGCCGCCGCTTCGTCCTCAGGGACCGCCTTCGCGAAAGACTTGGGCCCGGCCGACGTCGGGGACTCGGCCGCCTTGGCGCGCGCGTTCAACTGCGTCGCCATCGGGAAGCGCGGATCCGCGGGCCAACCGCGCGCGGGGCGCGGCGGCGACAGCGAGCCCGAGATGGACAGGCTAGCCAGCCAGACGTCGATTTGGAATAGTTTCCCTGAGCACTGCGACGCGCGCCCACGTTCAGCCCGCTGCCAGGCCTTGCTGCGGCCCTTGCAAGACTGAAATCCAAGAAGCCGCCCTCATCCACGCGGGGCGGGTCGCAAGTCAAGTCGCCACCCATCGCGAGGGGCCTCTTCCATCCACGAGGCGCCATCGCAGTGTCGAACGGCCTGGAGGCAGTGTCGCCGGCAGCCCATTGGTCTACCTCGAAGCACGCAGACACCAATATCGAGCTACCTTTGATAACGAAGTCCGCGTGGCACGCCGCCGCGAAACTCGGCGCCGCATCAGAACTGCCTAGCCCAGGCAAGGTCGCCGATGTGCTGTCTGACGAAGATGCCCACGACAGCAGAAAACCTGCCCGAGCAGAGCTGCCTGCAAGGCGACAGCACCGCGGGCCAGCCTGCCCGCGCAGCCCGACCCTGCGCGCGACGGGCTCGTCGCCGTCCACGCGGAGCTCCTGGGCAGCCGCCGCGAGGACTTGCTGGTCGCAGTGCTCCAGGAAGCGGCGGCACGTGCTCCACGACGATCCGTTGAAAGTGACCGGGCCAACACTCCGCCGCGCACCGCCACGACGGCCCCGCCCTCTAGTCGCCCATGTCCGCCATGTCGACGCACTCCCATGCCGTGGCGGCGGTTCCTCCGCCAGCGCGAAAGGCAGCGGCGACCCAGCCAAAGGTCGCAGGGAAGGAGCTCCAGGCGCGGCTGCGGGGGCAGTGGGCCTGCGGGCGCCTCCAGCAGCACCGGGGGGAGGCGGGGCAGCGCCGAGCATGGGCGCCGCGACCGCTGGCGCCGGCGGTTGCGGCCCACCCGCGGCGGTGGCGGGGGAGGGCCCGGTGGCCGCGGGGGCGGCCACGAGGGTGGCGCTGGCCTGCAAGGCGCTGGCCGCTGGGAGAGCCGCACCCATGGCCAGATTGGCCAAGTCGACCCCGCTGCCCCCTGCGGCGGAGGCGGCGACCGCGCGCCGGGCAACCACGACCTCGGCGTCCATCATGGCGACCTCCGCGGCGCAGGCGGCCCGCTGTTGGCGGAGGCGGTCCACGGTGGCCTGAGCCTCGGCCAGGGAGGCCGCTTCTGCCGGGAGAAGAGGGGGCGCTCGGGCGGCTGGTGGCGCCGCTCCTCGGCCTCCATGGCAGCCAGGTCGTACTCGAGCTGCTGGAAAGCCATGGGCCCCAGGCGTGCGCGGGCTACGGCGGGGCTGAAGGGCTCGCCTACAGCAGCATCACCATGATGGGGGAGCGCGGCCACCACCAGCAGGGCCTGAACGACGGCGGCGGCCAGCGGATGCCGAGCGTGCTCCAGCCAGCGCAAAAGCGGCCTCCTGCTACAGGCGTCCCGCCCGATCGCGGCCGCACTTCCAACGCGACTCCATCGACACAGACTTGTTCCGAACAGCCGCGTGGCGGTGCACACCCAGAGCCAGACGCGGTTTGCTTCGGCGGCGGCTGGGCCATGCGGCTGTCGGCGTCGCTGGGCCGATCGCCGTGATGCCCAGCGAGCCGCTTCCGGGCGGCAGCACAGCGGAACGTGACTCTAGCGCGCGCACGGAGGTGCCCTGCGCGGCGATGCCACGCGGGGGAGCGGAACCGCTCCAGCTCCAGCGGAAGCGAGCGCCCGCCGAAGGCGGGGCGGCTGGCGAGGGGGCTATGGCTCGCAGGCGCGGCGCCCGCCCGCAGGCAAAACGGCTGCGGGGGGGGCGGGGCCGCAGGGGCGCCAAGCCACCTTGGAGGACGAGGAGCAGGACGAGGAGGAGGACGAGGAGGAGGAGGACGAGGATGAGAAGGAGGAGGAGGACGAGGAGGAGGACGACGAGGAGGAGGAGGAGGACGAGGAGGAGGAGCAGGAGGAGGAGGAGGAGGAGGAGGAGGAGGAGGAGCAGGAGGAGCGAGGAGCGAGGAGAAGGAGAAGGAGGAGCAGGAGGAGGAGGAGCAGGAGGAGGAACGAGGAGCGAGGATGCGACGCTGGCTGGCGGACGCCGCACTCCGAGGTCAGGCCACGGGCGCCAGGCGTGCACAGGCGACGGGGCAGCCCGAGCAGCCGCCCGAGGCGTCGAGAAAGACGGCGGCCCCCACCCGAGAGACAGGGGATCTCGGAGCCCCGGGAGGCGGCCCCGCGCGCGGATGCCACGCGCGGAGCGCATCGACGGGAGCGCCTGCCCCTGGGATCGCGCCTTTTGGGTGCGAATTCATGTTAGGTCGGGCCTGCCCCCCTGTAGGGGGAGCTTTTGCGGAAAAATTTAAGATACCCCAAAACGATGCTCAAAAGATGCCCAAACAGACTAGAACAAATAGTCCCCATACCATCTTTTCCTATCTTTGCATATTCCCACTGTAGAGGTACAAGCCCGACTTGAAATTAATGAATGGGGGAGGCGATGGATGCAGGGGGGCGACAGGTGCCCTTTTCGGACTGTGAAGGCCCCCCTTCTGGGCCCTACCGGGCCCCCTTTTCGGGGGATTCAATCGGGAGCGGCCAAGACGGGGGTGTCCAAGAGGGGGGGGTGCAAATCATGGCCGGCGGCACGTGCGCGGCCCAGCGGGGGGGGGCCGGCACCGTATTGGAACAAGAAGAGGCGCCGTGAAACCTGGGGAAATATCATGCCCCCCCGCCATGATCTCCCCCCCCCCCCCCAGTCATCACCCCCCTCTTTTTCCGCCCCCGATTCAAGGGCGCCTTGGCGGCGCCCTCGCTGCCCCAGCATTCATCACCCCCCCCTTCCCTCATAGCCGCCCAGGCCTCGGGCATCCAGAGACCGCCAGGGCGCCCGAGCCCAAGCCGCCCAAGCCTCGCCCTCCCCCCTCCCCCCCCCCCTCCTCCCTCTTCCTCCTCCCTCCTCCTCCTCCTCCTCTCCTCCTCCTCCTCCTCCTCCTCCTCCTCCTCCTCCTCCTCCCCCTCTCCCTCCTCCTCCTCCCCTCCTCCTCCTCCTCCTCCTCCTCCTCCTCCTCCTCCTCCTCCTCCTCCTCCTCCTCCTCCTCCTCCTCCTCCTCCCCACCCCAGGGCATCCTTACCGCCGCCCAGGCCTCGGGCATCCAGAGACCGCCAGGGCGCGGGTTCGGACATGCCAGTCGCCCGCGATCCTTCCGGAGCGCTTCACCGGCCTGCTTCGCCCGCTCCAGGGCCTGTCGGGGGCGTCCAGGAGGGCGGGGGCGCAGCACGCTGCCAGTACGCGGCCCAGGGGGGGGGGGCCGGGGGCGAAGTGACGACGACGTGACACAAGAAGGGGGGCCATGAAACCTGGGGGGATATCGTGGCCCCCGCCATGACAACCCCCCTGCCCGTCGGTCGGAAGACGCGGGGAGACACATGAAGCAGGAAGGCGTTGGATGTAGATTGGGCTTCCGCCCGCCCCCGGAAGGGGCGAGAAGAGGGAAAACCGCTCGACAATTGAAGTAACGCAGGAAGGCGCGTAAAGTAGATCGGGATCCGGGGATCCAGAAATACCCACAGTTGGGGCGTTGACCCAAGGAGCGACAAAGAAAGAACGAGGCCCCTTTCTTCCAGAAGTCAAACTTCGACCTCCCGTCGAAAACCCAAAGGACGACCCAGGGCAAACTGTGAGACGATTAAGAAACACGGAGAACCGCCCCCCAACGAAACGGGCTCCTTCTTCTATGTTGCTTAAGGACCACAGCGCCCATGAAAGTGCCGAAACAGAGTCGAACGAGTACCGCCTCCCAGGGTCCGACACGTGAAAACCCTCGAGCTTCGGTGCCTTCGTGGTGCTCGAAATGCCTCCCATTGCTCATGGCTGAAGGAAGGTTGGAACATCCCAATCTTTCTTGAGCGCCCCGACTGTACTTCCACCGACCGCTTGCCATCGCTCGGACGTCCATTCCCGGTGCATTTGTCGGTTCCGTGCGTGTTTTTTTTGTTTTGGACCGAAGATCCAAGATTGCTTCGACAGAAGACCCCCGCCGAGAAAAAATGCACACGTCCGAGCGATGCCGAGACCGGCGTGTGCTCCTCGCCCCCCTCCGGGCCGCCCCCCGAGCCTCCGCCGCGGCCTTCTCCGCCCTCCGCAGCCGCTCCTGCGCGCGCAGGAACTCCCTCGCGGCCTCCCGCTCGGCGACGGGGGGCGGGGGTCGCACGACGGGGGGGCGAGGCCCCTGGGGAGCGTCGGGGGGTCGGCAGGGAGGAGGACCGAGGAGGATCGAGAGGGGGATCCAGGAGCACAGGAGAGCATCGGGGAGGAGGAGGAGGAGGAGGAGGAGGAGGAGGAGGAGGAGGAGGAGGAGGAGGAGGAGGAGGAGGGAGGATCGAGGGGGAGGGGGTCCAAGACCGCGGAGAAGGCCAGACCTCCCCACGAGGTCGACGTGGCACCGGCCCTCCGCGCCTCCTCTGGGCATCGCGGGCGGAGGGGGCCAGAAGGGACGCCTCTCGGCTGACTTTTTGGGGTTTTGGACTTCGCATGGGGTCATCCGCAAACGCCCTTAGGACGCAACCTACTGGTAGACAAGTGGCGACATCCGCAAGGCCGTGCATGGCGGCAGCAGCATCGAATACCGACCGCACCGACAGAACCGAAACCGACCGACATCGGCAAGCCGAAAGCAACCTAGAAAAGCACAGCGCCGCGGCAACGACACAATAACCGACTAGCTTGAACCGACCGGACGCAATCGACTGCGACGCAAAAGAACCGACCGAACCGTGCACATCCTGGATCAGAACCCTATCCCCACCAACCGTCGAATCTCCTGA
This sequence comes from Prorocentrum cordatum, assembly GCA_963575745.1. Lineage (NCBI taxonomy): Eukaryota > Dinophyceae > Prorocentrales > Prorocentraceae > Prorocentrum > Prorocentrum cordatum. The sequence continues at coordinate 198,806 of CAUYUJ010014047.1, forward strand.
ATCGATGGGAGGCGGGGGTAGGGATTGAATTTCGCCACGTGTTCGCCGAATTCTGAACCCTACCCTGGGCGCCCATCGAGTCATCAGAATCGTTGATCGGAACGGACAGGGTTCGGATTTCGCCGCCGAGTAAATTCTGGGGCCACCTTGCGTCAGGAACGCGCTTAGCACCCCCCCTCACGGAACACTTGTTTTGGATCGAGTCTCCAGCGAAAAGAAAAAGAGGCTGCCCGTTTCGCCCCCATCATATTCGGAAAGTTATGCCCATCAGTTGGTTGGCGTGTGCTCCAAGTGACAGTCGCTGATCATCGTCTGAGGTATGTTCTTTTCCATCCTCTACGGCTTCACGTTCGACCCGAGAGCCTTCCTTAGGTCGCGTTTGCTGCACCAGGCCTGAACCAACCTAACTCGCTCGTTTTCCAGAGGACAGGCAGCCCCTGTTCATACTGGCACACTCGTTTCGCCCCCCTAGAGGCTTGTCAAGCCAAATTGACTACGCTGCAACATCGGACATCGTCGACGATGTGACTAGAAACGGATCGGGGAGATTCAATGTCGGGATCCACTGGCCCAGGTCAGCACAAACTCGGGTCAACCAAAACCACTTCGCGAACCCAAACCAACCACAAAGCAACTCCATAACCCGGGTCAGCGGAGGGCGGTGGAGCGGGGTTGGCTCCATGTGGCTCCAGCTGGCTCCCAAGCACGGAACAGCAAGAGGATCCCCGAAGCGGGTGCGAGGATTCAGGCCTGGCCTCTGGAGCTCGAATGTCTTATCCATGCCCCCCCCCCCTGGGCGCTTGGAGTGGGGGCGGATGCAGCGGCAGGAGTACTCGGCGGTGGACAAACCTCCCTTTCGTAAACCTCCTCTTAGCGAAAACGACCTTAGACCGAAACCGACGGACCTGGACCCGCAAAATGACGGCCGCGACGCCCTCTCGCGAACCGAAAACGGCCGATCCCTTAATCGACGTGTCAGGGTAGGTCTAGCAACCTCCGAAGTACAGATTGAGCATCAATCATCGAGACGAAACCACGGGGCTTCTCTTTGCAGGGTTTGCACCCCTGTCGTGGAGGCCTCTCAGATGCAGAGAGCGGAGGGTCGCTATATGAGTCGAGCTGTCCTCTCAGAAAGGCCCGCCTCGCCCCGCCTTGTTGCCCCCTTTTTGGCGTGGGAGCGATCGAATACCGACACCGCCACTCCTAGACTTAGGTTGGGTCTGTCCCCTAAAGGGGGATTTTGCGCAACAAATTGAATATAGTAGGAAAATCTTCCCAAATGCTCAAACATAGTAAACAAAATCCTGTCCAGACTATGTTTGACTATTTTGGCACATCCCCCCTGTAGAGGGACAGCCCCGACTTAATCCAGAATCAGGATCACGAGGCCAATCTGGCCGTGCCGACGAGGGCCCCCCAGAGGGTTCCAATGGGGACGAGGGACTCGATATCGACACGTTCTCTTCCCATGCAACCGAGGTCTTGAGTTTTTCAAGACGGGGTTCCTGGAGGTCCCGACCCTTTCCCAGGGCCGTTTTTTCATCCCGATCCGTTGCTTGACAGTCCCAGGGCCCCAGTGAGGGTCTCTACAGGCCGAAAGCGGCTAAACATACTAAACCCTCTTTCTTACAATCAAATAATAAATGAGACCCAATTATCGATCTCCCCGGGTCCGTCACTAGCACTGGAATGTTCATCAATTCAATCATTCGGAGGGGGGCGCTTGGAGTAACAACCAGACAACCCAAGAGAGGCCGCGAGACTTCCAGGGGGCGAGGAACGATGCAGCTTCGCCGAAGAAGAAGAGGGGGTCCGATATCTGCACACCTCAGGGCTCCGTTGGAGGCCAGGTCACCGAAATCTCGGTATATCCTCTTCCCAAAAAGGCCCCGAACCGAATCGATGTCGGATCGGCGATCGGACATAATCGGGTTGGCGGAATCCGACATCGAACTGGATCCGAATCCGGATCCATCATACTCGAATCGAGTCGATTCGGATGAATCGAAATGGGCCCTGTCTGTCACTGCTTTCCGTGCGCCGCCGAGCCTCTTGAGGCACCTCCGCTGCACGCCCAGCCACGCTGCCGAGCGTTAGGTTGCGCCCCGCGCTGCCGCCGCCGTCGCTGGGTTTCCGCAGCTGGGACCCGCGGTCGCCGCGCCGACCCCGAAGGCCATTCGGCGGGTCGGGAGCGTCCGATGCAGGGCGACGGAATCTATACATATCCACTGCTTGCTCCCTGGCCAAGCCCATCCTGAACCCAGCAGAGATGCATGCGCCACGCCCGTCTGGTTTGACCATGACGACGTGCACACAACTCCTGGGCCCACGAATGGCCCAGCCAAGGGGGAGTGGATATGTATAGACTTAGATATGTATAGATGTCGTCGTCCGGCAAGAGGGAGGCCTCCCATCTGGGGTCGGACCGGGTGTGGTCGGAGGATTTCGTTCCGAGTCGCCGATGCATCGGCGATGCACTGGCGATGCGGTCGATGCATCGGTGCCGCCGGCGTGGAAAATACCGGGCTCCACATCAAACCGCATCGCCGATGCATCGTCGATGCGGCGCGATCCTTACCTCATCCACTCATGCCTAATTCTGGGGGGCTTCGATCCAAGGAAGAAGGCGTCCAAGAAATGGCCCGGATCCGAGAGGAGGGGGGGCCAGGGGACGTAGTGAAACAAAAACAGCATAACCCTGAATTCCTGGCAAATCTCGGGCCCCTGCCGTGCACGCCCACGAAAGGGGTAGGGAGCGCGAACATCCAACCGGGAAGCAATCAAACGCAAAACACCTGTCTTGCGAGGAAGTTCCTGGGCGGTGTTCGCAGGAACGATTGAAAACCAAGAAGCCCGATTACAGTGCCATCACAGCGGATTCGCCCACATGCGGCTCAGGATCAAGCTGGATTCAACTGGATTGTGGTGGATTTGGTTGGTTTTCGACGACGGAAAATGTCAGCTGGTGATTCACAAATCCGTCGGGGGCTCGCGTTACAAAGAGTAATTCCCGTGCTCGGGCGAATTGCGGGGTGGCGCCCGCCAGATTGAAAATGAACGGGGCGGCGCCGGTGATTAGCGCCAACGAGAAGGGGACGAACAACACTAACTGGGGGAGAGGAAAGGGGCGGGAGGCAAGGACCGTGAGACAGGTCGACACCTCTTTGAAATGAAGAAGAACTGCTGTCGGCGCTTGCCACCGCACTTTCCTTGCTCTGTTCAGTCGAAACGATGCGTTTCCTGTGCCCTGGCCGCAGCCAGAGGGGGCGCCAGCTGCCTCGCGGGCCCGCGAGCAAGGCGCGCTGGACGAAAGGGGGGCGTGGCCAAGGAGATTTGCCCAACAGCTCACACTGCTGATTTTCCGAGCGTCCCCTGGCGCCGAAAATGGCCATGCATCGAGGACTGGCCCCTCGGCGGGGCGACCGGAACCAGCAGCGCGCAGCAGGTTTCGCACCCCCCCTTTCATTCCCCAGCCTTTCGTCCGACCCGAGCAAGGCGGACAGTCCTCCTCCCCCCCTCATTCGTGGTCTGTGTAGTCGTCGTCGACGACGACGGGACGAGGATGACGACGACGGACGGCGGACGGCAGACGGCGACGGCGGCCGACGACGACGACGACGACGCACTGCTGATGCTATGTGGGGGGGGGGGCAGCTGCGCAGGCCCGCTGTAGTCGACGACGATGATGACGACGACGACGCCGACGCTGACGACGCCGACGATGACGAAAACGACGACGACAAAAACGACGAAAATAAAAATGACGACGACGACGATAAGGACGACGACGATGACGACTACAACGGCGGCGGCGTCGACGACGACGGCGCCTGGAGGGAATTAACTACAACATTCGCCTCGGATGTGCACGACCCTTAGAAGAACTTCGATACGACAGGCAATCGTTTTGATGCTGACATTCAGGGGCTACACGATCCCTCCGGCGGCGCCAACAACGCCCCAAAGGTGTGCGCGTTTTGTGTTGTGCCGTTGCTTTGTTGTTGATGTTGATGTTGATGTTGATGTTGATGTTGGTGTTGTTGGTGTTGTTGTTGTTGTTGTTGTTGTTGTTGTGTGTGGTATGTATATATATATATAGATATATGTGTTTCTCGCCCCGCGTGGTCTATTCATCAGCCCAGGGGGGGGCCCGGTCATTTGTTAACCACAAACTGACATTACACTAACGGCGCGATGCTCAGTTTAACCTCCCAAGACTTGCATCCAGGGGGTGGGGGGGGGCGAGCAGCAAACACAAACCACAACAAACTGCCAAACGCCTACGAATAAACTGCTGCCACGAGGAACGCCACATGCGTGCGGAACGAAGCACCTTGCTGGCCCCCAGAGCGCTAAGGCGCACGAGGAACGCTGGAGGAACCTCCCGGGGCAGGCCCATGGAACCGCGGGCCCCTTTCCGAACCCGCACTGCTCCTTACTTCGGCGTCCTGACTGCAGCTGGGCAACCCACCGAACGCGCGACACGTGCCCACGCTGGCGCCCTCGCGCCTCCACCCCGCGGCCCGTCGTCTTCGGGCCGCGAAGCGCGGTAGTCCTCGCGCCCCCGCGTGTGACCTGGGAAAGAGCACCCGCGCAACAAAAAGGCATGGCCAACGCACGCTCGTCTGCAGCACGGAGACATCGGCCCAGGAGCGGCGCCTCTTTTGAGCCTCAGGTGTGGCTAGATGCGCAAGGGACGCCTGGGAAGACCCATGGAGGACCCACACCGCGCTGCCTGTCTTCCGAGGGGCACGGCCCACTCGGTCTGCCTCGGCCTGGGCGAGCACTGCGCGTGCTCCACAGGCTGCCTTGCTTCCTCAGGCCCGGGCCGTGTGTTATTTCGCGTCGCGAGGCGATCTACGAGATAAGCCGCGCCCCTTCTGGTGGAAGGTCCGTCTCGGTCCGCGCCCCCCCAGGCCACAGGGCGGGCGAGACGACCGCGGAGATGGATGGCCATGTGGCTCCCTCTCACCGAGTCTGGGGTCACCAGGGCCGTGGCTGGCAAGTCCTCGTTCAGCATCAGGGGCCCAGCTGGGATTCTCCTGAGATCGTGTCCCTCCCCCCCTGCCCTCCTCCTCCTCCTCCTTCTCCTCCTCGATTTGTTGTTATGCCTGATACTCCTGCTGTCTTACCCCACATCATCCTCAACACCATCCCCACCGTTCACCTCCTCATGTCCTGCTCGGATTTAGCGGGGGATTCATCACAACTGAACAAGACATGCCAGGTCTGAGCTCGATGGGCCACGAGAACATGTGCCAAACTGGGGGGGGGGCAAAGGCACGTCCTTTCAAAATTGGTTCCCAAACCCTCTGGGGAGGTCCATTTGGTCCAGGGCCTCCGCCGCAACCCGTTCTTGACGGCCTCGGGGCGGGACCGAGAAAGGCACACTTTAAAAAACCCTCGAACCCAGCACCTCGAGCCTGCACTCCACTCGTGCAGGCTGGAAACAATGCTG
>CAUYUJ010014047.1:206763-261763 GCA_963575745.1 Prorocentrum cordatum
ACTAGCTAACAGAACTACCGCGAGCCGCGAGGGGCCTCCAAGATAGCCCTCCTGGCAGACCCCCCCTCCCGCCGAGCAAACCAATCACGACAAGAGGCCGTTGCATTTGGCAGCCTCGCGGGGGCCTGGGACGGAAGGCTGTTCCCATGCAGGGGATCCAGACGTCGGCAGGCCCACGCCATGAACAGCTCATGTCGGGGGTCGGGGGGGGCGAGGCAGAAACGGAGGAGGAAGGAGGAAGGAGGCAGGAGGAGGAAGAGGAGGAAGAAGAGGAGGATTGAGAGGAGGAGGAGTAGGAGGAGGAGGAGTAGGAGGAGGAGAAGGAGGAGGAAGGAGGAGGAGGAGGAGGATTGAGAGGAGGGAGAACTCCGCAGACCCCCGCTTGCCGAACTTCCCAACGCACCTCGAGGGGTCTCCGGAGCCTCCCGCGAGCCCCAAGACGGCCCAATGAGCGCCGAGACAATCCAAGAGAGCGTCGAGACGGTCCAAGGTAACACCGCGACGGTCCAAGATGGTTTCAAGATAGCCTGCACGGCCCCCAAGGCGGGCCAATAGTTCTCCTGGAGGGCTCCAGAGAGGGCCCCAAGAGGCCACAATTGCCCCGCTCCCTTTGGAAAACTTGTATTTTCGACATGCGCGCCTTTTTCGTCTCAACAGCGCCCACTCTGGCCCTCAAAGGTCCCAGGACGGTCCACAAGACCCCCCAGAGGGCTCCAAGACGGCCCAATAGAACCCTAAGAGAGCCCCAAGACGGCCCTCCTGGGCCCTCCCGAAAGGGCCCAGGAGGGCCCCAAGAGGAATCCAAGAATTGCAAGGCCCCCAAGAGCCCTCCAAGAGGCCCCTGAGAGGCATTCCAGGAGGCCCTGATATGCAGCCCCGAGTCTCCTGACTCACAGGCGGGGCACGGTGCCACGACTCTTGCTGGCTTCACTGCTACAGGGGTAGGCGGGGTGGCGCAAGCCTCTTGAATAGATGGTCAGAGGAGGCAGGTCGGAGGAGGAGGGACGTCGGGGGATGAGGCCCAGGAAAAGGGAGGTCCTGGGAGGAGAAATATGTCAAGGGAAAAGGAGGAGGAGGACGAACGATACGAAGAATACTACCAGACCGACCTGGGGCGACCGCCAGAGCCCACGGGCTCCAAGGGGGGAGCAAGGAGAAATGGCAACGATGGACGGGGGGAGGAACACTGCTCGCAACATGGCTCCCGAGATGCTTGCACCGCTTTCTCCAAAGCCGGTCTGCGTTAACGCGGCGCAGTGCTCGCAGGAGCGGGGCAGTTCATTAGGGGGGTGAGCCCCACTGAATAGAACCTCGACGGTGGCTGACACGGAAACCGAAACGACCACCCCAGGAGGGAGGAAAGAGGGAGGGAGGGAGGGAGGGAGGGAGGGAGGGAGGGAGGGAGGAGGAGGAAGGGAGAAGGAGGAGAGAGGAGGAGGAGGAGGAGGAGGAGGAGAAGGAGGAGGAGGAGGAGGACGAGGAGGAGGAGGAGGAGGAGGAGGAGGAGGGAGGGAGGGGGAGGGAGGGAGGGGGGAGAGGAGGAGGGAGGAGGAGGAGGAGGAGGAGGAGGAGGAGGAGGAGGAGGAGGAGGAGGAGAAGGAGGGAGGAAGGGAGGAGGGAGGAGGAGCAGGAGGAGCAGGAGGAGGAGGAGGAGGAGGAGGAGGAGGAGGAGGGAGGAGGAGGAGGGAGGAGGAGGAGGGAGGAGTCCGACAGACCACGCACCCGCACGGGCAGCTGGCACGGGACGGGACCCCGGCGGCGACGCCGAGGCGCGCAGGGCTTCCCGTGCCCCGTCCTCCGGGCGGACCGCGGGGCCGCCGGCGCCGCCCAGAAGGCCGCCCTGGACCATCGCGGCGGGCGCTGACGCCCGGGGCCGGTCCCCGCCCGCCGCTGCCCAGGCCGCCTCGCTGACGGCCTGCCAAACCACCCCAGGCCGACCCGAAGACCCGAAGCTGGCCCGAGCTTCGGGCTGGGGGGGGGGGGGTACGGATCCCACGTGTTTTTGTCCACGTCCCCCGACCCCCCACCCACTGGAGACGGAGGGCAGGTGGAGGCCCTCGGGTTGGGTTGGGGTGGTTTGGTCGGTGGCGACTCGCGCCGTGGAGGGATAGGGATAGAGCGACGAGGAGTGTTCGATGCTGCTCGGCGTCCGGGGCCCTTGTAGAGGCCTCCCAGATGGGGTTCGAATGGATGGAGTCGAAGGATTGCATAGCATCGCCGACGTATCACCGATGCATCGGCGATGCAGCGGCGACACGTCGGCGACCTCGCCGGAGAGAGAATCGGGCTCCACATCGAGCCGCATCGCCTGGACCCGCGACGTTGCGAGGAGATCCCCGCACTGTTTCGCCTGGACCTTGGCCACGGGAACATTGAAAAAACTACCGGCGGTGGCGCAGAGGCAGCCCTGGGGCCCTGGGGAATGGGTCAAGACCTGCGCGGGTCCACGCTGCGAGAGAAGACTACTTACGTTTGTCATCCAACGGACCTCTGGGGGACTATCTCGGGCGTTACGGGTTCGTCACAAAAGACAGGGATGAAGAGCGCGCCCCAGGGAAGGGGTCGAGATATCTAGGCTCTCTGGCCGATCAGTCGGAGATGCATCGACAACGTCGGCGATGCATCGGCGACGTCGGCGTGGACAAGATCGGGGTCCACACCGAGCAGAAATCACCGATGCGGCGCGATCCACCGACCCCATCTACTTCGACCCTTGTTGCCAGAGGTGTGCCTGGCCCAGCCCGAGATGTCCCCAGCTTCTCGCGTCACGATGCAGACCCTGGAGCCCTCTGGACCTCCTGAAGGCTGCTCTGGAGGCCAGGTGCGCCTGCCTGGGCAAGCCGTGGCCACCTTGGGCCGGGGCCACCTCGGGCAACGCCCGGCATCCATCGACCACGTGCAAGAGGGACCCTCAGGCACGGGCGACCTCTGGTGCGCATATTGGGGGGGGGATCGCAGGGAAGCCCACCGAAGCGCGCAGGCCAGTGCTTGGGAGGGCCCCTGCGAGCTCTTTTTAGTATGTGTATATATATACATATATATATATATATACATATATATATATATATATATATATATACTCCGCCCCCCTCGCGCTCGGCTCCCCTGTGAGCTCACGCCGAAGGTTACTCTGGCGACCACTGTGGGTTCTGGGGCCACTGGCGGCGTTCAGCCCTGAACGCTGGCGGGGGGGTCTACGCCTCGACGACACGGCACGAACTTGCCACCCCCCCGCCCCCGCCCCTCTCCCCCTTGGCACGCCCGGAACGAGGACGGAGCATATGGGCACATGCGCTGAAAACTAACAGCAACAGATGCTGGGGGTCAAAGCGGCGGTCGTCCTAAATGGACAACGTCCGCGGCGGCACCAACGGCAGATCCTGCTCACAATGAACCTGACCTGCTGCCCGTCTTCGCCCCCGCTGTTTCCGCTCCCCCCCGACAGGAGAGAAGGTAGACCAAGACATCTGGACGGACAGGAAACGATGAAACGCATAGCTAAACTCCTAGAACGAACCAGGGATATGTCCTGAGACGAGGCCAGGGACAGGGAAAACATCGAACCAAAACAACTCTGAGATCTCTGAGATCCAGCAGCCCTGGAGGAAGTATCGGGCGCCGCGGCCTTCTCAAAGCATTCCCGGAAGGCTCTGAGAGCGTTCCAGAACGCTCTGGAGTTCCCGGCTTGTGCTGGAACTCTTCTTGCGCTCGCCCTTGCCGTCGCTCGGACGTCCATTTCCCGTACATGTTTCGGTTTCGCGCGTGTTGTTGGTTTTTTGTTTTGCTCGATGGTCCAGGCTGCTCCTCCAGGGTCCGCGCCGAGAAAAAGCATGCACACGTCCGAGCGATGCCAGGCGCCCTCTGCCCCCCTCCCCCCAGCACGGTAGCCGCTCTGCGCGGCAGCGCCACGGGCGGGGGGCCCCAGGACGCCCCCCGATCTGCGCGGGCGCGCTCCGGACCGCGCTGGTCGCGCAGGGGGGGGGGGGGGCTGCCCGGGCCAAGCCCCTGGGCCTGAGCCAAAATGGCTGCGCGGAGGCGGCGGGGGCCGGGAGGCGACGGGGCCGAAGACGCCTCCTCCCCGCGCGCCCGGCGCCTCGATCGGCTCGCTGCGCCTGGGCCCCTGGGCCTCTCGATGCCTTTCCCAGGCGACGACGAGGACGAGGACGAGGACGAGGACGACGACGAAGACGACGACGACCCGCGTGGAACGCTCGAACGAGGAGGCGGAGACCGGGTGGGAAAGAGAGGGGGCGGGTTGGCGGAAGAGTAAGGAATGATGAGGGGGAAACAAGGAGGCAAGTCCAGGAAGCTCTCCGCAAGAATGACCAGAATCTATCCAGCCCGATCGCGGTGCCGCTAGGCCAGATTAGTCCAGATGAAGCTCGGGATTGAGCCCGAGAGCCCAAATTGAACGGGACAGAGCGGAAATACATCAACCAAAGACATAATTACCGTCGCCGATGCTGAATTCAACCTCCCATGATTTGCATCCTAATTGCGTAGAGAACAGACGAATCCACCCCCAAAGCACCCCTGACAAGCGCAGCTGTTGAGTAAACGCACAGGGTCGTTTAGCAAACGACAATTCTCGGGGTCGGGGTGGGTTTCTCCCCTGATTGGCGGCAATGGCGATCGCCCATCGCGTCCGCAGACGAAGCGGAGGATCGCTGCTGGGTCAGTGGGAGCTCTGCCTCCTCCGGTGCTGCACGCGTCGCCGAGCGAGTGGCGCGTCGACGGGATTTCCAGGCGAGCCTGTGTCGAAGGCGTGCGTTGGCGGCGCGCAGACGGGGGCAGGGGGAGGGGGGAAGGCTTCTTAGAAGTTACCCTGCTTCTTAGAAGGCGCGTTCACTGTCTGTGGACGTGAGGTCCGCACCTTATAAGAGGCAGCCTCCTTCTTAGCAGCCTTCCCCCCTCCCCGTACCCCCCCCCCCCTGCGCGCCGCCTAAATCGGGCTGGCGCAAGGAAATCCCGGGCGAATGGCAGGCAGAAATCGAGCGGATCGTCCGGGGTCGTGCTGGATTTGGCGCCTGTTTTCGACCGCGGATCTACTGGCGCCGATGTTGCACTCGATCTCCCGGGTGCTGCGTGGGAGGACGGTCGCTGAGGTGGGGCACATTCGATGCACAAGGGAAATCGCAGTGAATGAGTATAGCTTAACCGATCCCCATCCCCAGTGGCGTGGCCTGGGCCCCACTGGCCGATTTACCCCCCTAGATGGGGATATAGGCCGTTCCCTCCAGCAAGCAGCACTGCCCCCAGCACGCCTGGGGCCCCCGTCGTGCCAATCCGCCCTCAGAGTTGGGCGGGGCAACGGCCAGGGCCGCGAATTTGCAGAGGAAGGAGGAAGGAGGAGAAAAGAGGAAGGAGGAAGAGGAGGGAGGACGGAGAAATGATCAGAGGAGAGGGCGGAAGGAGGAAGGAGGAAGAGGAGGAGGAGGAGGAAAGAGGAAGGAGGAACAGGCAGGACGAGGAACCAGCCCCGAGGGTGGGGGCGGAATGGAATAATCTGTTCCTCGCCAAGAGGTGCCCACAACCGCCGACGCGGCGCCTGCCCTTGGGCACATGGGGGAGAACATGGGCATAGCTTTAGATCGGGCATGTCCTCCTACAGGGGGATTTGGACGAAAAAAACAAAGTTAACACATGCTCAAAGATAGGGGGTCTTGCTGGAATACCTGTTCCCCTCCTCCTCCTCCTCCTCCTCCTTATCCTCCTTATCCTCCTCCTCCTCTTCCTCCTCCTCCACTTCCTCGTCTGTTTCGTCCGTCTGGCTGATTGCGTTTAGTTCGCCGCAGCGAATTATGGCAGGACCCACGAGTGTCCGTGCCGACCAGCCCACGCGCCCCTCAGGATGCATGGCTTTCTTGTTTGGGATCCTATGGGGATCTTGGTGGGATCCCGCGCCGCGGGGCCCTGGGGCGGGACGCCACTTCCAGGGGGCGAGAACCGATATAGAGATTCACCGAAAAAGGGGGGGGGCGATAACTGGGGTTCAAGGTTATCTGCCCGCCCCCGAGGCCAGAAGAGGATATCCACATCCACCACCACCTCGGGGCCACGGGGCAAGACTCCGAGGCCAGCTGGAGTGGACACAGCCTGGCACCGTAGGAGGGGGCATGCGTAAGACGAGGCCTGGGGACGAAATGAGAGGGGGCGGGCCTTCTCAGAAGGCTCGGAAATCCCCCAGCCGTCTGAGAAGGCCCGGAAGCCCCCCAGCCTTCCCCAAAGATACAGGACACTCCTCAGAAGGCGTGAGGACTTGTGAGAAGTCCCGCCGCATTCTGAGAAGGCCTTCTCCTTCTCACTTCACCCACCCCCTCGCTCGCCGCCGAGCCAAGACAGGCCAGGCCAGACGGGGCCAAGCCGCTCCCCCCGACAGGGGAACAGGCAAACCAAGAAATCCGTGCGAACAAACGTGCAGCCAAAAACATACAACGAACCAAGGACATGCCCTATAACGAAACCAGGACAGGGACAACACCGGACCAAGACAAACAGGGAACCTCTGAAATCCATCGGCTCTGGAGGAGATACTGGGCGCCGCGGCCATTCCAGAGGGCTTCAGAATGTTCTCAGAGTGTTCTGGAAAGCTCTTGAACGATTGTCCCTGTCCTAGCCCTGCCCGGCTGGAGCGCGGAGAAAGCGAGAATGATGTCAAAATGCGATATTGGTGCAAGATGCGTTCCTGGATTTGTGGGCTTCCCGGCGGCCCTCGGCCATTCGTACTCGAACACTCGTCTCTGAGTAAGCACGCGAGACAACGGGAAATCTGGAAACCTTGGATGTCCACGGACTGGAGACCGCGCCAACCTGGACAGCATACAGAAACCGGGCCAACATCCGACGGCTTGATTTTTTCAATGCGCCATCCCTGGAAGTCCCGACTCGAGTCGACTCAAGATGAAAATATAGCCGTGAATTTACGGCCCCGCGGGCGCGGCGAGGGTCGTCACAGATGCTGGAAACAGGGGAAAACGCTCTTATTCCTTCAGCGCCAGATATCACGACCAGAGCCTTATAGACCCCCCATTTCTGCGCCGTTTTGAAGGCTGGAGTGCCACGTGAAGGCCCCAGGGGGCGGAACGGGCGGGCCGCTGTGAAAAAACTGGGCCACCAGGATCTCGAGAGGCCTCCTGGATGGGGTCCGAGCAGCTGGGGTCGGAGTATCGTGCCGCATCGCCAATGCATCGGCGATGCATCGGCGATGCACCGCCGACGTCGGCGACGCATCGGCGATGCGGCGCGACCCTCTGACCTCATCTACTCCGACCCCATCTCCCAGACCCCCGAAGTCATGTTTTTTTTCATAACGTCGACCCCCAGCGGTCTCGGCCCATTCCGGGGGACCCGTTTTCACCCTGAATCATCTCTTGACGATCCCGAGGAGGCCCGGCGAGGGCCCCTGGAGGCCGAAAAAGGCGAAACACCTCGCGCCGTGATTTTCTCGTGACCCGAGGGGGCCTGTGCTGGGAGGCCTCGAATTTCGGGGCCCGGCAGCGCAACCTCCTCGGGACTCCCCCCCTTCCGCGAGGCGGCGGCAGCGATGCCACGCCCCGGCGGCGCCGCTGGCCCGTGCCGCGGAAGAGCCGCCGCCTCGGACTGCAGCGCGGGGTTGTACAGCGAGACGTCCTGGGGCGGAGCGGGGGGCGGCCCGGAGGCCCCGTCGACACATCGGCGGCCCTCTCGTTTTGGGCCTCTGGCGACTCCTGACGTCCCTCGACTCGCGCAGGAGCGGTCGCGACTTGCTCCAAGTTTCCCCTGAGATCTCTGGATTTACCCAGCTTTCTCTGGGTGTACTTGGATCTACCTCCGGATTTACCTCTGGATTTGCGCACCTGAATCTTTATCCGCAACTGCCTGGATTCATCTGGCTCGATCCCCACGAGTCGATTGGCGAACATCCGTCAAGCTCTCCGGGGACCCCCCGTGTCGGGGATGGACAGACCTCCCTTTAGTAAAACGTGGTTTAGTGAAAACGACCTGAGGCCCAAACCTGGCGGGCGCAAGCCTGGAAACTGACGGCCACGGCGCCCTCTCGAGAACCGAAAACGGACAATTCACTAATCGACGTGTCACTATTGGGGGTTCTGTCCACCCCCGACCGTCAAGCCCTCCGAGGACCCCCCGTGGCGGCGTCCGCAGGGAGTCCGGGCCTCCGGGATGCTGCTCGCCGCCACGGCCAGGCCCGCGCCGAGTGCCACGTGCCAGCATGGCGACGGGGAGGCAGGGGCCCGGGGGACCGACGGTGAGCGGAGCGGGGGAGCCGCCGCTCTCTCAACGGGCCCTCCTCCTCGGCGGCGCGCACAGAGGGCGTGGAGGGCGGGGGGGCGGGGGGCTTCTCAGCAGGCGCCAGCCTTGCGCATCCACAGACGAGGACCGCGGCTTCTGAGAAGCAGGGGTGCTGTGAGCGGAGCGAGGGAGCCGCCGTTCTCTCCAAGGGCCCTCCTCCGACGGACGTCCGACGCCGCGCATGTGCTTCCACCGCGCGTCCCCGAGATCCGGGCGCCGCGCCGTCTTCCCGCGCCCGGCGACCTCGCCCGGCGTAGGGCCCCCGGAACCCCTGGGGGTCGATCCGGCGCAGAAGACGCGCGGCAGGAAGGTGGGCTCTCGAGGGTCCCGGTCGCCATTTCCCACGACGCTGTTTCTGCGCGACGTCGGACCTCCTGGCCACCTTCCCAACGGTCGGTTCTTCCCATTTGGCGGCGCGCACAGGCGGGTAGGGGAGGGGGGAAGGCTTCTTAGAGGGAAACTGTTTCGAAGGCGCCGGCCTTACACATACCCCAACATAGTCGAACAAAAAGAATTGAAGAATCGTCCCCACACTATGCTTTCACTATTTTTGATTATTCCTCCTGTGGAGGGACATGCCCGACTGAAGCCTAGAGGCGAAGCGAGGGCGCTTCGCCACTGCTTGACACAAATAGTCAAACAAGGCCCCAAACTAGTCGAAACATCATGGAAGAACCGTCCCCAGACAATTGTTTTACTATCTTTGAGTATTCCTCCTGTAGAGGGACATGCCCGACGTACCCATCGGTCGGAAAAACTAGGTCGAAACATGAATTAGGAAGGCGTTGGGTTCTACCCGCCCCCTATGGAGGACGAAGAAGGGGAAGCCACTCGATCATTGAAGTAGGAAGGCGCTTAAATGAAGGGTCCCCAGGACACACAAACAAATACACACAAATAAACAGTTTCCCCATATTTTCCCATATTTCCTGGGTTTCTGTCTTGCCCCCCACTTCCCATATTTTCCCATACTTCCTGGGGAATCGACGATTCATTGTGTCTGTGTGCTTCTTCCCCTCGTGATGAAAGTTGATTGGAATCTGGGAATCCAAAGAATACCTACTTTCAGCGACCGATGGGTAAAAGCCTGGAGGCAACGTCAGGGCGCCTCGCCACTGCTGACAAGAACCCTGCACGAGCTCGGGGGGGGCGCGACGCAGGGCCGGCCCGCCGGCGCTCGGGCGCGGCCCCCGCGCGCGAGGGAGGAGGAGGAGGGGGAGGAAGGGGGGGGAGAAGGAGGAGGAGGAGGGCTCTGAGGGCTCTGATGGTACGAGCCCCCCCTAGAGACCCCTGGCGCGCCGGCCGACGCGCGGACCCATGCCCGCGCGAGGTGTTTCGAGCTGCGCCCAGCGGCGGCGACCCGCCACAGGCGGAAATCGGGCCCATCGGCCCCAGAAAAAGAAGCGGATCCAGCGGTGGCGACATGCAACCCCAGCCACCCAGAGGACCCTTCAACTGATCAACCTCTTAGGCTGTGCCCAGCGACTCGAGCAGTCCGCCGAACTCCTTGGCGTTGCCACTCCCAAGCGGAATGCTCCACCCGAATAGGGGCTCCGAGCGGAGCTCCGCCCGCCTGGTCTGCCAGAACGCCCTTCACAGCAACCATGTGGTGGCTCATCTCCACGCGATTGCCGTACACGATGCACAGCACTCCGAAGGAATCGCCGACGATGGCATACGAGGCAATCTCGAACGAGTAGCCGATGCCGCCCGACGAGACAACGCCCATACCCGTGGCGACTGCGCCGAGATCTCAGTGCTTCCCAGCCTTGGTCGCCTCCTTCTGGCGGTAGATCATCATGCTCAACACTGGATGCCGTCTATCACCGCCATTGGCCGCGCCCCCGCTGCGGGAGGAGGAGGAGGAGGAGGAGGAGGAGGAGGAGGAGGAGGAGGAAGAGGAGGGGGAGGCGGAGGGTGAGGCGGAGGAGGAGGAGGAGGAGGAGGAGGAGGAGGAGGAGGAGGAGGAGGAGGCGGAGGGGGAGGAGGAGGAGGGGAAGGAGGAGGAGGAGGAGGAGGAGGAGGAGGAGGAGGAGGTGTCCTCCAGGTTCGAGCCCATCAGCTCGTCGGCGGCCTGCGCCGTAGTCCTCGGGCGCGCCCTGCTCTCGTCATTCCGCTCCACTCTTCCTCCTCCTCTTCCTCTTCCTCTTCCTCTTCCTCCTCCTCCTCCTTCTCCTACAGGTGGGGGCTCGACCACAAAAAACCTTCCGCAAGAAACCCAACCCGGAGTCCCCAGGACCTCTCTTGAGTTTTGGTGCGGGAGCGTCAAGCTTTCCATCGCAAAACCATGGACACCCAAGAAACCCAGGGCACCCTGGAGGCAAGCAGGGTGTCTCTTGGCATGGGTCTCCACGGTACTCCCCATCCTCCTCTGGAGCTTCCTCTTCCTCCAACGCACGCTGGATCAGATCCGGCACAGGAGTGATACCCGAACCCGAACGACACAAGTTCCGAGAAGAGCTTGTTGAAAGAGGTCTGGAGGGAATGCAAACAAGACAAACCAGCATGGCTTAACATTGCAATCGCCTCTGGGACCTGGGAGGTAATAGTAAAGCGCCACTGCACAGAACGTCGCCCCCAGGGCAGGCTGCGGAACTCGGACGGGGAACTCGTGGAGAGCAGTCAAAGGGCGGGCGCAGTGGAAACTTGCTCAGGAACCATGAAATTGCAAGTGAGTCCAACGACCTTATGACATGACGTACCGTTGGAACCGTTGCTCCTGGTGGAGGAGACTGCGCCTATGTCCCGAAAAGTGGGGGAAACACTCAGCAATTTGAAATGGAATAAGGCTGTGGGGCCAGGCAACATCCCAGCGGAATCGTGGAAATCAATTGCGGGGCGCTGGAAAGCATGAGGTGGCTCACGATAACTGTGCAGTACATGCTGGGAGATGGGGGCGGTGCCACAAGATTGGCGGCAGGCAGAAGCGCGAGCGATCTGCAAAAACAAAAGCGCCACCGACGGTTGCGGCAGTTACTGGCCGATACGCCTCCTCTGTTTCGCCTACCAGCTGCTGGCGAGCTTGTTGTTGAACGACTATAGGATGCAAGAGCTCTGAACGTGCTGTAGTTTCCGCCGTGGCAATAGGACGCATGATGGCATTCATGCAATACGCAAGGGTATCGAATGGGCCCATGCAGATCAAGGCGGTGCAGTCGTTGTCGTTCCGCTGGACTGGAGAAACAATTGATTATATCAACGTGGACGCTATGCTGCTCGCACTAAGAAGGTTTGGGGTCCCAGCCAGAATGCTCACGCTGATCAACACCATCTACGCCGACCTGCACTTCCATGTAACAAACGGCCCCTAGGCCCTAGGCATCTCGACGGCGACGACAACGATTTAGGATCTCACAAAGACGCCCTCTATCACCGTTCTCGTTCATCATGATGATGACAGCGGTGATGAATGATGCTGTGGATCACCTGGGGCCAGGAGCAAAAGCTGACATTGTTGCAGGAACGTTGTCGGTACTCTTTGTCTGTCGACGACGCGCTGCGTTCGGGGCGTTCGCAGCAGCACCTACAAGAACTACTCGATGCAAGGCGTGCCTGGATGGATCTCCAGTGGGACAAATTCCAACTGATGCTGATCGTGTAGAAGACTGGAAATGGCGCGGAAGCAATTGAACACATTGTTTGGCACGGCAGCAATCAACCATTCTGTGGTTCATAAATATTGAAATTCTCCAGTGTCTCATTACGCCCGGATTCATGAATTCCATCAGCACGGCTTGGCTGGATAAGGCGAACCGCAGGCGACCGAATGGATGCCAAGCTAGGCGTCTTCAACAAATACTGCGTATCCCGCCGTCTCTCGCATTCCGCGGCTCCAACACGAAAGTGCTCGTAACGTCTGGCCAGGTACCTTACTTGTGGCAACTTCTGAAGCAATACTTCTTTGGTTTGGGTACTCCGGATCTCATAACAATGGGGGGGGGTCTGCTTTTGGGGGGGGTCTAGCGGGCTTCGTCAAACACAATTGTGGGGGGGTCTCTATTTTGGACCCTTTGTTGCCTGTCTGGGGGGGTCTACTTGGGGGGGGTCCCAGACTGGCCGTCAAACACTTGTTTGACCCCCCCCTGTATTATGAGATTTGGAGTATATTGGATCGGCCGCCATCGACGACTCCATTCAAAAAAATGAACCTTCCAAACCGACGGCGTCCTCTCCGCCACGTGCTCCCTGAAGTGGAGGAAGGGGGAGACCGAATGCCATAGGGGCCACGTGCTCGCACAAGAGCGTATCGATACACGACACCTAGGAGGCAAACATTATGGAGCACGTAGGCGATCATCGGCAATGGAAAGATGTCATGCAGCGTATGCATCGGAACCCGGATGAAGATCCAACCTGGATGAAGTATTGAACAAGCAACCTTTTTGACTGGGCCCGAGCGCCCTGGCCGAATGGCACCGCACTGCGATTGAAATGCATGTGTTGACCTATGTTGTCTCTCTCTTCCTCCCTCCTTCTCCTCCTCCTCCTCCTCCTCCTCCTCCTGTTCCCCCTTCCTCCCGCCCCCAACCCGCCCTGATCAGCCGACGCAACGTCCCACTGTTTCTCCTGCTTGCGATTGCGTAAGCTTGATCTCTTGCCCACGCGCCGGACTGCGTATGGCTTGTGAGTGAGTGAGTGAGTTGAAGTTCCAGGAATTGTGCTCTGGCACGCTGTAGGATTGTCAGGGCGCAAGAAATCAGACGTTGAGGCTTCTCAGACGTTTGTCTTCCAATGGGGCACTTCCCGCAATGACAAACAAATAAGGACCTATGAAGAGGGAACATCGTTGATGCGTCGTTGGTTTACACTGGTTCTCCTCCTCCTCCCCTTCCAGTTCCTCCTTCTCTTCCTCCTTACGTACCATGCTCATCCTCATCCTCAGGATCCTCCTTCCTCCTCCATCCTCCCCAAAAACTCTTCCTCTCTCCTCTTTCTCTGCCTTCACCCGCGCCTGCTTCTTCTTCCTCACCCCGCTGCCCCCTCCGCCTTCTTCTTCCTCCTCTCCATCCTCCTTCCTTCTCCTCGTCCTGATCCTCTCCCTCGTCGTTTCTCGTTCGCCTCCTCCCCCTCCTCCTCCTTCCCCTCCTCCTCCGGAACGTCAACTTCCTCCACCTCCTCTGTCTCCTCCCTCCGCCTCGGGCACACGCTAGCACGGATTACGGAGTCGTGAATCTCTGGCCATCGCTCGGACGTCCATTCCCTGTGTTTTTGTTCGGTTTCGTGCGTGGTTTTTTCGCCAAATGATCAAGGATGCTCCTCGATGGCCCTCGCCGAAGGAAAAAAGTGCACACGTCTGAGCGATGCCAGGTTGCGGAGTCGTAAATCTGGCGCGTGGGCGCCAGCTCCACGGCTCGGGGAGCATGCCCTCCGAACTAGGGGCCCATGCCGCCCGACTCGAGACAGGAACACGTCGACTCCGTGCGGAAGCGGAAACCGTCGCTCATCCAAGTTGCAACGATCCGTGTTCGCGTTCCCTTGATCCTCACCCTCCCCTCTCCCTCACCTCCAGCTCCTCGATCTCCTCCTTACTCTGATCCTGTTCCTCCTCCTCGTCCTCCTCCTTATCCTGTTCATTATCCTCCTCCTCCTCCTCCTCCTCCTCCTCCTCCTCCCCCTCATCTTCCCCTCATCTTCCTGTTCCCTCTTCCTTGTCATCCATCCTCATACTCCCGTCGCTATCCTTCTCCGTCTCTTCCACCTCCTCAGTTTCCTCCACATCCTCCTCCTGCTTTGCCACATCATGTTCTCCTTCCTGCCTCTCCCCTCCTCCTGCTCCTCAACATGGTCATCCTCCTCTTCCTCCAACTTCTTCTCCCGAGGGAAAAAAGGAAATCCCTCCTCTATGCCTCTTCCCTCCCTCGTCCACCCTTCTGATGTCGCTTATCCTTCTGCAACTACGACTCCTCCGCCTCATCATCGCGAAGCAGCCTCATCCTTTGCTTCCCAGCGTACTCCTCCTCTTCCTGCTCCTCCTCCTCCTGTGCTCTCCTCCTCCCTCCCTGCTTCTGCCCCCCTGCCCCTGGCCCGTCGTCGCTGTGCACCTGCGCCACGGTTTCCACCGGCGATGCTGGCGCCAGCGCCCGGGCACACGCCCGTGCCCCTGGCCCTCGAGGCGCCCACATGGTGCACCACCACCACGTGTCTCTTACGTGAAGGGGCCCAGGGAAACACAAAGAAATACACACGAAGCCCAGGATTCCCCACATTACCCCACACCTTCTGGCCTCTCGTCTTCCCCCCCCCCTTCCCATACGTTCCCATGTCCTCCTGGGAGTCGACGATTCACTGTGTCTGTGTGTTTCTTTCCCTCCTGCTCACGCTCTGCCCATGCCAATGCCTGGGCGGAAGTCGGGCGCGTGTCCCCCTACAGCGGGGGGGGGGTCTCGACGAAACATCAAAAATACGCAAAACATATCCCCAAATGGTCAAAAGCTACTCCAAAAATAGTCCCCAGACCATTCTTTGACTATCTTCGACTATTCCCCCTGAAGAGGGACGAGCCCGACGTAGGTCCCCTACAGGGGGAGTCTCGACGAAACATAAAACATACTCAAAAAATGCACCCAAGATGGTCAAAACATACTCCAAAAATAGCCCCCGGACCATTTTTTGACTCTTTTCGAATCTTCCCCCCTGCAGGGCGACGAGCCCGACGTTGAGGTCCAGGCATCCAAACCCGTGCGCGTGCCTTGGCCCCTGGCCTCCGCCCGTGTCCGCGCCCCTGCTGGCCAGGCGGCTGCCCCTCGCTTCCACAAGATCGCACCGAGGAGCCGTCTGGTCTCCACGTGCTCCTCCTCCTCCTCCTCCTCCTGCTCCTCCCCCTCCTCCTGCTCCTCCTCCTCCTCCTCCTCCTCCTCCTCCTCTCCTCCTCCTCCTCCTTCCCCCCCTCCTCCTGCTCCTCCTCCTCCTCCTGCTCCCCTCCTCCCCTCCCCCTCCTCCTCCTCCTCCTCCCCCCGCTCCTCCTCCTTCTCCTCCTCCTCCTCCTCCTTTTCCTCCTCCTCCTCCACAATTACTCAATATGAATACTACTCTCCCTCTTCCCCTGATGGCGTACTGAGACTAATAGACCCC
Source organism: Prorocentrum cordatum (assembly GCA_963575745.1). Taxonomy (NCBI): domain Eukaryota; class Dinophyceae; order Prorocentrales; family Prorocentraceae; genus Prorocentrum; species Prorocentrum cordatum. Next base: position 222,124 of record CAUYUJ010014047.1, read on the forward strand.
TTCCCCCCGCGTACTGTTTTTTAAACACAGGATTCCCGGGAGTTGGGTTTTCGCCTGCGTTTTTTTCAAAATGCTGCTCTCGCTGAGGCGCCGGCCTCATTTCTGCTCCCGAATCGTTCCGAACCGTGCTCCCGCTGCAGCGTGGGCCTCATTTTCGGATCGGTGTTTTGCCTCCGTCGTTCAGGATGGCGTTCTCGCCCCAGCGCGGGCCTCTTTCTCGCGCGCCCATCCGCCCGCCACCACCGCGCCGCACCACGCCCCGCCCCGCCGCACGCACACCCACCGCCACTTCCACCCACCAACGCACGCACGCACGCACGCGCACCACCACCGCGCACCGCCACCACCACCGCACTACCCCACCCACCACCACCACGCTACACCGCGTCACACCACATCACACGCGCGCACACACAGCACGCACGCACGCACGCACGCACGCACGCACGCACGCACGCACGCACGCACGCACGCACGCACGCACGCACGCACGCACGCACGCACGGACGCACGCACGACGCACACACACACACACACACACACACACACACACACACACACACACAACACACACACACACACACACAGACACACACACACACACACCACCACCGCCACCACCACCACCGCCATCACGCACGTACGCACCTGGCCCACCACCAAACCACCAAGACGCCACACCACGTCACACCACAGCACACGCGCACACACGCACACATACATACACACCACCACCACAACAACCACAACCACGCACACACGCACGCACGCACGCGCACCACCACCCACTACGCACACGCGCGCGGAGCCACAGGTCCGCTACGACACGCGTCCGCGGATAGAGAAAATCAGCGCCATGGTAAGGGATGAGAGGGAGGGGTAGGATGTCAGATGTTGACGCGAGCGCACCTAACTTGTCCTCCTCCCCCTCCCCCTCCACCCCCTCCTCCTCCTCCTCCTCCTCCTCCTCCTCCTCCTCCTCCTCCTCCTCCTCCCCCTCCCCCTCCTCCTCCGCCTTCACCCTGGAGTAGCGACGCGTGTACTTTTAGGTTTTGGGCCTGTCCCCCTACAGGGGAGTTCTGGGCGACAAATTGACAATATCCCTGCAATGCCCCCAAATAGCCGAGAAAGAATCAAAGAATCGTCCCCAAACTATTTCTGGACTATTTTTGCATAATTCCTCCTGTAGAGGGGCAGGCCCGACTTAAATGTACTTCGAATGTGCTCGCTGCATGTGATATTGATACGTGCCCTCGCCGCTGTGTCCATCCCTACTTGCTGGCCGAACAGGCCGGTCACAATCAATGTCGATCTTCTTATGTGCACTTGCATGATCACGCACGCGTGGCGGTCCTGGGGTTTCTCCGGAGGAGACGTACCCCGGCCAGGTCCTGGCAAAATCCTGGGAAACCCAAGGACAGCCTGGATCAGACATGGTTTGGCTCTGGGGCGCGGTCCTCAGGACCGTCACCACTGCCCAAGAATCGCCAACCAAAAAGCCCAAGAGCGGCCCAGGAAAGCGGATCAATGGGTAGTACGCCCCACGTCAACCCCAAGAAGCTCCGAGGTGTCAAACATGGCCCACGACCGCCCCCTCCAGGATGCTCAATGCAAAAAGCACTCAAAGAACATGTCGTTTCAACCATTTTGGCTTTCTAACCTTTTCGCTCCCTATATGGTTATGGGGCATCATAATGGCTCCAGCATTGCCCAATAGGAATACAAGAGGGGCCCGGGGAAAGCTGCACAAAGGCCCCGACGACATCCGTGAAAACACCAGTGTATGCCCAAGACAGCTCCAGGGGTGCACCCAGGCGGCCCAAGAGCGGGCATCAAGGGGTGACAAGCCCCAAGATGGTCATTGCACAGCCCGGAGATTTCCCTAAGACAACCCCAGGCGGCCCTTAGAGATATAACGACGAGGTGAGGCCGGTAAGACGCATCCATGAAGCCGAAATGACAAACACACACACACACGCACGCACGCACGCACGCACGCACACACACACACACACACGCACACACACACAGGCACACAGACACACAGACACACAGACACACAGACACACAAACACACACACACAAATATATATATATATATATATATATATGTTGTCCCGTGATCCGGGCTTTCTCGCCTTTCCGCTTCCCATGGGGTTCTGAGCCTTAAAGTGGCTCTAGTGGGGTCCAGCAAGGATCCAAGAGGGCTCCGAAAGCCCCAACAAGAGCCCCAATCCAGTAGAGGCACACGGAAGCTCCGAGAGGGCCGCATGGCGGCCCTGAATCGGGCATCAATTGGAGACAGGCGCCAGCACGGCCCCGACACAGCCTCCAAATATCGCCAACACAACCCCAAGAGGCCCCAGCACAGCCTCTAGGCGGCCCAAGATGGTCCGAGACAGCCCCACAGAAGCCCCCTTAAAGCCAACCCACTGTAGCGATTCGGGCTTCCAGTGCTTGTGGCTTTATCGCTTTCCCGCTCCAAATGAGACTCAGAGCGTCCCAACGTGGCACCAAGTGGGCTCCAAGAGGGGGCAATACTGACACCACCCTGCAACCTCTCAGCCCCCGCGAGTCTGCAGGCAAATGCCAACAATATGGCGGGCCAACAGGAGTGCCACACGCGCAGCAGAAAGGAACACGTCCACGTTGAAACAGGGGCAGTTGCGTCCCATGTCAAACAAGTGGCTCGATGTGGGCGAGACAGGCAATGAGACAAGGGCAGCCTTGATACATTCAGAAAGTAATGCGCCCCTGCCACTGTGGTCGACGGCGAAACGAATCAAGGAAACGCAGACTTCAATTCCTCCTTATCCTCACCGTCATACTCGTGATTATGCTATTCAAGATCACCCTGATCAGGCTCATGACTCATGACCATGATCCTCATCACTACCACCACCTCCATCTTCATAGTCATCGGCAACATCACCATCACCATCACCATCAACGTCACCATCACCACCATCATCATCACCACCAACATCACCACCACCACCACCATCATCATCATCACGATCATGATGATGATGATGATGATGATCATGATGGTGATGATGATCAACATCATCACAAATAGCGCCACTCACCCGCGTCGATATCATCACAATCACCATGCCACCATCGTCATCATTCCCATCACGACCACCATCACCGTCACCATCATCACCATCGCCATCACCACTATCACCATCTTCCTTGTCCTTAACCTCGACCCCATATCCCCTGGAGCGCATTCTGACGCGGACTTCGGCGCGGGTCTGGCTGCGGAAGCCCGCGCGACCCCGAACGGCCTAATGGGGTGAAACGACAACCAAATCCCCTCACCCTCCACTACCCAGGAGCGGCCAAGAGGGGGGTGTCCAAGAGGGGGGGGTGCAGATCATGACCGGCGGCATGTGCGCGGCCCAGCGGGGGGGCCAGGGACGTAATGAAATAGAAGAGGCGCCATGAAATCTGGGAAATATCATGGTCCCCGCCATGATATCCACCCCCCCTACTCATCACCCCCCTTTTTGCCGCCCCCGACCTACCCTCTCCCACCACCCTCCCCCTGCCCGCGCCTGAGGTTGGCTGGCCTCACGGCGAACTGGTCGCCCGAGTCGAGAAGGCGCACGATGACCCTGTCGGTGCCTCCGTGGTGGCGGAGCGCTCCGGCGCGAGGGGTGGAGTGGGCGGGCCCTGCTGCTGCCCCCTCCATCATCCTGCAACTTCCTCCTCCTCCTCCTTCTCCTTCTCCCTCTCCCTCCTTCCCACTCCTCCCTCTCCTGCCCACCCCTCCCCACCCCCCCCGAGAAAGAGGGTGAGATCCCAGCGGGACGGGCGAGATCCCAACAGGACGTGTGAGATCCCAGGGGGTGCGAACACCGGTACAGGAGGGATCCCAACGAGGCTTATACAGTGAGGGCGCGGCCGCAAGAAACCCTCGCAAAAAACCCAACCCTGAGAACCCGTGCACCTGAGGGGAAACCCGGAGCACCCTGAACGCAGCAGCTTCTTCAGCGGCTGCGGGAAGTCACCGCGCAGCGCGAGGAGCGAAGAAACCCGGGATACCCAGACAAAAAGCACATGGCCTCTTGAAGCGCGCCCCCACTGCATGAGCCTACGAGCGCCCTATGTCCGCCTCCTGGGCGCAGGCGACTTTTGGGCGCGTCCTCGACGCTTCCCAGGTGCCTGCAAGGCGCCTGACAGGCGCCTCGTGGGCGCTTCCGAGGCGCCTAACCTAGGCGTCCTCGGCACCCCCCAGGCGCCTCCTTGGCGCCTTCTAGGAGTGCCTCCCAAGCGCATTACAGGGGCCTCCTGTTTTGAGAAGCGTCGTCAGGACCCTAATCGGACTTCGTCCAGATTCCAATCGGATTCGTCAGGGTCCCCGATCCCAAGTCTGTGTTCTGTTGTTCGGAATGATACTTCGTCTTCAAGTGACATTCGAAATTCCATTCAGATGAACAAGATCTGGAGTCCAGTCATTCACTTGAGTTCTCACTGAGTGTCAATTTGAGTTCAATTGTAATCGACCAGGTCCAAGATCAAATTGTTGAATTTCCATTGGAGTGTACGTAAACTGAATTTCAATTCGTGGATCAGAATATGCTCCCATAGCTTTTCATTGAAACGTTGACACTACATTACAATTGGCCTGCAGATAGAACGGACCATATCCAAGATACAGAGCGGTTGAACTTGGAGATTGAATGCTTGCTCTAACTCCCAATGGACTTATTTCAAAATGGACCAGATCCTGTAAACATAACTTGTTATCAAGATTTTAGTGGAGTGCCGCCTGAAGTTCAATTTGATGGGCCTGAGCCCCATACTAGAGCCTTACACTTGGATCTTAAGTTGGTATACATTGAAATTCAATTAGAATGGGCCAGCTTCTGGATCTCACTTGAATTTCAAAGTAATGGAGCCAGGTAGAAATTATTTGGCAACATCTCTGTTCACCTTTCAAATATATCAATATTCAACGGCGATTCCGGAACTCAGCGTTTTAAGTTTTGTCGAATGCTGAACACATAAAACTGAATTGGAATTCAAGTAAACACCCTGAGGGAACTTAGTGATGTTGGCTTCTTCGGGCCCTCCTAGAAGGTCTCTTAAGGCCGTCTTGGAGCCATCTTGAGGCCGTCTTTGGGCGTCGTGAGGCCATATTGGGCCGTGCCCAATGTGGCCTCAAGAGTAGAAGCAGAGAGCAGGGATGCAGACAAATAGCCTGCCCAAGAAGAGGAAATTGCGCCACGACGCCGTGGGTAATCCCTAGCATCAAACTGCTAAAATTCACCGACCACTTAGGGTTCATCGGCGTGTGAGATGCCTCCCCCTTCCCAAACCCCTCCCCCGGGAGCCTGGTCCGGTCGATTTGGAGGGGGGTGTCCCACGGGGCCCGGCCGAACGCGCCATGGGGGGACAAAGGGCCCCAAAACAGGTCAAGAACGCCCCGACATGCCCCCCCGGACCGTTCAAGAGGGCCACGAGTCGCCGAAAGATCAATCCAAAACGCCAACACTGGCCCCCACACGGCTCAAGAAGCCCCCAAGAAGCCCCAAAGAGGCGCCTCAAGAGGGCTTCAAAGCAGGAACAGTTCGCTTCCTGGGCGTTCCCAACGTCCGAAACAGCCCCAAAAGCCATCAAGATCGCCACAAAACGGCCACAAGGCCCTCAAGAGGGATGCAAGACAAACCAAGCTGACCCCAAACCGGCCCAAGATGCCCTCAAGACGGCCCAGGAGGGCACCAGGACAGGGTCAAGAGGGGGCTCAAACTGGGAAGCCAAACAGACATTTCGAGCTGTGGACCAAAAAACGGCCTCTGGTTGCCCCGAGAAGCCCCCAACAGGCCCCAACAGGCCCCAAGAAACCCCACAAGGGCAGCAACAAACAGGAAACGCCCCAAAAATCAAACTGCCTCCAAGACGCCCCCGAGACACCTCCCCCGATACCCCATCAGCCATCCGTGTGGCCTCCGACCGGCCACCCAGGCACGGTGGCGGGGTGTGCGGAAAGCCATTCTATAATCACAGTTCTGGTGTCTTGACAGATGCCTACCGTCTGTAAACGTTGGTTCTCGCACGTTTGAAAACGGGAATGGGCGGGGGGGGGCGCAGAGGTTGGAGATCCCAACCGCATCCCCAGGGCCCCCGGAGGGAGCCTCTCCAGAGGCCAAACAGGGCCCAAACAGAGCGCCAAGACAGTCCAAGACAGCGTCGAGCTGGCCCAACGTAGCCCCAAGACGATTCGTGATGACATTGAGGCGGCCCACGAGGCGCCCAACACTGCCGAATCCGCCGGCCCCCTTGCGCGGCCATCAGGCTGCAAATATTTGGCTTTTATGCTCCGTGCACCAGTTCCAGTTTCAAGTCTCCATTGTTACAGTCCTGCTGTCTGCGTCCTGCTGTAAAGTGTTGCTGAACGCGCGAGGGGGGGGAGCCCCAAACTAGCCTTTTTACCACGCCCAGGTCGCGTTGTCTGAATTCCTGGGGGGGCGTGGGACATGACAAAATACACTATATTCGCGTCCCCGAGGCCATAATCCCTAGTCAGTTACGCCATATTCGCGTCTCCGAGGCCATAACCCCCAATAAAGTATAACATATTCGCGCCCCCGAGGCCATAAACCCTCGTACATTAAAATGTTTGCGTCCCCAAGGCCACAAACCGTTGTAAATTACCTGATGCTCGCGCCACCGAAGCCAGAAACCCTTGTACATTACATGATATTCGCGCCACCGAAACCATAAACTCTGGTCAATTGCTGAATATGTGCGTTCCCGAGGCCATGAACCTTAATACATTACACCATGGTCGCGTATTCCAAGCCACAAGCCCTTGTAACTTACATGCTATTTGCGTCCCCGAGGCCACACACCCACGTAAATTATGCAATAGTTGCGTCACCGTTGCGTGCGAACGCAATTATTCAGGTTTGCAGTGCAAGCCGTACAATACGATATTGGCCCTCGCATGAAGTCCCGGCATTGCTCCACGTCAGCGTCCAGACATCCCAGCACAGCTCTGGCAAGTCCCATTCTAAGAGAGAGGGGCCAACGGCAGGGGGCGACGCCCTTACGGATAATCCACCAGCAGTGCGTCAGAGTCAGGATTTCTGGCTCTTTACGCGCACTTCAAAGACAGGTACCGTTCGCACTCTAATCGGAATCGCCTCAAGACTTGTCCATGGGCACTCCAGTCCCATCCCATCAGATCATCTCCCCCTCGTGCCCCCTTCAATCACCTCGCTTCCAAGCTTCTCCTGAGCATCATCCCGCCCAGGCCTTCGAGACGAGCTTAGCTCCTGCGACGCAGGCCCTCTCGCGGCCTGCACGAATCCAAAGACTACGGCCGCCAACAATATCCCACCAGCCCTTCGGGCGTCGGTGTAGGGGGACCTCTCTTCAAAACTCCTTCTTCCCCTTCGGAAGGTGATTTGTCTCTGCTCCGTTGTAATACCCCACCACTCGACTGTCGGCCGACCCGAAGCAAAGACTACCCCCAACCATCCGCCTCCCGGGTGGCCCGAGATCACTGTGAATTGTCACATTACAAGACGGCGGGGGGCAACATATTGCCACGTGTGAGTACGCCCACCATCCCTCCCAAGAAACAATGCAATGCGCGCGTGGCGCCAAACTCCGCCGACCACTCAGGGTTCATCGGCGTGTGAGATGCTCCTCTCTCCCCCAATGCCTCCCCTGGGAGCCCGGTCTGGTCGATCTGGAAGGGGAGGCGTCCGCCCAGATCCCCCCGGCCTGGCCGGAACGCATCATGGGAATTTAGAGGGCATCAGAAAGATCCAAAATGGGCCCCGAATCGAAGAAAGATCCTGCAGACGACTCAACGGGCCGCCAAGACGCACCAAGAGGCCAGCTTTTGTGACACAGCTTCGCATTTGGGTTTTTATCTTCCCCCCCACTTCCTACATTTTCCTATATTTTCCCGGGGATCGACGACTAATTGTGTCTGTGTGCTTTTCACCTGACGTGGCCGCGGATCGCTTCGCGGACGTGGCTGGCGAAGGCCTAGGCCCGGGCGCCGCGAGGAAAAACTGATGCGAACACCGCCGTGCACGCAGAAGGCGGCAAGCGCAGACGCTGCCCTCAGAGCGTGACGCCCCTCGTTCGTCAGGCTGCCGTTGTTTTCGGCCGCGCCCGGCTCGACGCCGACGACCCCACAGAATTCTTCTTATCCCAGTGCAAGTGCAAGGCGACGGAGTTCAACAGAGTGTTTCTTGCAGAGACCGTGGTCGGCGGCGCAACAATCGTGGTGTCTGATGCCGTTTTCACCGCCACATACCAAACAACAAGCTTCGCGGCCTTGAAACCGCGTGGACGTCGTCCACCCATTGAGTGCCGCGCGGGCCCGTGCTGCGAAGACCCTGGGCGGGACTAGCGCCGAAATGTGGGTGGCCAATCGCAGCCGTCGGCCGACTCGCCGCCCCGGAAGGGGCGGAACGACCCAACGACCCAGGCGTTTGCGATGAGACCGCCGAACATCCGGTCCATGAGGTGCACGAGATCGGCAGGAGACCGTCGCTTGCCGACCAATTCGGTTGATCTTTTTGTGGGCTACGTCTAATATACCGGGGTCGTTGCCAAAAACTTCGGTTTTCGCCCAGAGTCTCCAGCTGCAAACCCTCGGAGCGCGATCCGCCTGAGACACGGCGAATCGAGGGGAACGCGCGCGCGCGCCCGGGCACCGCCGGCTCACGGCGCCGAGAGTCGTCGCGCACAGCGGCTCGGGCGCGCGCTGCGCGCACCGACGCCGCAACGTCCATCAGCTCTGTCGGGGAGGCAGTGATCTGCGGAGATTTGCCAATCTCAGGCAGTATCCAAACCCATGGGCCTGGAGATAGAGCCTGCGCCGCGGCCTCCTCGCAAGCGGCGAGCTTGTCAAAGTATCAAACTGGGCGCAAAACGCGACCACGAAAACAATGCACAGTCGATGCGCGTCAAGGGATAGCACCGAACCCAGCCCGAGCTTCGCCCAGAGCTTCACCCTTGCCGAAAACTGGGTCCGCGCTGCTCCTCGCGTCCTAGGACTCTCGGCCTGGTCCTATAACGAAGACCAAACACTTCGCATAGCAGTTGACCTCCACCCGACCACAATTAAGGGCAACGGTTGCCAAATCTTTGAGCGCCGACCAAAAGACCCAAAAGCGGAACAACAACGGTCTTGGCGATGTTTAACCAGGGGGCCGCCACCTCTGCGAACTCCGAGAAGATCTGCTGGGTGGCGGCGAGGTGCTCCCATATCTGGCGATGAACCAGCGCTGCGTCGTCTGCGCGGGCTCGATAAGCGACGCCAAACACGCGGTGGGGGCTGCGGCGGAGAACTGTGCCAAATGCCACTGGAAAGGGTGAGAGCTGGCAACCTTGGCAAAACCAACGGAAGATCGCAAATCCCGCGCGCAGCGCCCCCGCGAACGCAATGGAGCACACGTTACTGGACTCAAAGACAAGATCACACTCAGCAGCCAGAAGGGCCTGACGAGCTGGCAAATGGCCTCGACCAAGAACTCGCGCTTCGCCAACGGGACGGCAGCGGCGAAGTCGAATAACAACGAGCTCGTGCTCCACCGACGGGGCGGCGAACTCGAATAATAACTCCGTCGCCTCGTCGGAAAAGCAAGCAGCCTCGACACTGGCCGCGCCGATGTCGCCTAAGTTGGCAAGCGTCGAGCGCCGCGCTGCGGGGGGCCTGGTTATCGGGCCGACAATTGGCTCAGTCCACCGTCCGCGTTGGCCGCGTTGAGCTGGCGGGCGCATTGCGGTTCGTCGAGGCACTCACTGTTGAAAGTTTTGCCAGGCAACTTCCTGGGGAGAACGGACAACAAGCACTGGTTAAGGAAAAAGAGAACCCTTTCTGACTCATCCCCGCGCGAGACCGAATGGCACGCGTGGTGAGACGTTCTCCTTGTAGCCATGTTAAGATCCAACCAACGCGCCAAACTCGCTTCTCGTCCCTCGAAGAGACGCGCCTGCACTAATCACCCACTATCGCGAATCATCGTGCGGTCTTGAACGGTTGGTAGGTTAATATTCTCAGACATGTCACACATCCAGCCAGAACGCCCAACTCGCTTATCGCTCGAAGGCGCCTATTTTGAAGACGCAACCCCAACGCTGAGGTCTCGCGAGCATTCGCAGAGCCGACCGCAAGGTCGGCCTGAGCGCGCGCGCCCACGGACGCAACGTGCGAAGCCTACCACCCACTGGTGGGACGCCCGCGCATCAGCGCGCGACCCTCTGGCCACGGGTTGGCGGCGAGCAGTGGTTTTCAAACGGCGAAGCGCATCGTGCGCAGGAGAAGCATAGAGCAGCGCAGCGGCCCCCCCCCCTTACCAGCAGTGCGAAGTCGGCAACGCTCCAGGCTATACAAGGGCAGGGCTGCGGGCCGAGCCAAACTCAAAATCACCAGCGCAGCGGGCCAAGAAGGAAGGAGGGCAGGCGGGGAGGCACTAGCGTTGGGAAGAACACGCAAAACTAAACCGGGCGCCGGCAGCAGGCTTTACTGAATAAGTGAACGCTGGCGCATGCAACCTGGTGGGCTCGCCCGAAGTAAGCCCAATTCCCCAGTCTACTACTTCACTTCCTTGAGCTCGCGGCGCGTTGCGAGGAGCGTGGCCGCCGTCGATCATAAGTCCCACAAGCTCCTGCCACTTCAACGCCCAACGGGGCTGTGGGATGGATGCGATCAGCACGCGGCGACGGTCAGACGCCCCGATCCAGCAGCGCGATGCCTGGGCCGAATCCCTCGGATGGGCCTTCTCGCTGGCAGCGGGCGCCGCCTTCGAGGCCATCAGGACCTGCCGCTGGTCGCTCTCGGTCACGTCCTCCACCAGGGCGGCTCCGTGCTCTCGAAATGCCAGCTGCGGGTGGTGCAGAACCGCTCGGAACAGGGCGTCGGGGCGTTTGCCCTGTGGGTGCCCCTTGCGCGCCTCGTCCGCCTCCGCGGCCGCCGCCGTGGCTGTCTTGCCCTCGGAGTCGTGGGGCTCCACCGCGCGGTCCATGCTCGGCTTCATATTGGCCTTGCTCTCGAGCACATGGACCAGCGACAAGGTGCTCTCGGCCGCGTTCTCCTCTACGGCGGCGCCATAGGCGCCGAGCACCACCTGTAGGTGATCCATGGAGGCGACGGCGTGGTGCACGCGGTCCTGGACGCGCAGGACGTCGCTGACGGCGGTGGGCCGCCGCTGCCTGGGGCCTCCGCCTCTGCCGTGGGCCAGCGCTGCCAAACCTGCAGAGAGCCCGACGTGTGTTGTCGGTGCCTCGTCGGCGTCGGTCTCGGGGGGGGGTGCCTATTGAAGTGCCGGCCCACATGCACAGAGGCCCCGACGATCATGTGGCCCCAAGAGGGGCCAAGGACCAGCGGGGTCACACGGATGACCCTAGCGGGGTCCTGGGGGGCCGTGCTCCGCGGGAAAGCAACGTGGCCGATCCTTGTCTCACCCTGGCCATCGGGGTACCTCCATGCAATGCTGCGCCCTGCTGCTGGTCCAAGGGTGGGAGCTTGCATGCAATGCCGGAAACGAAAGTTCTGCGGGCGCCGCCCCTTGTCGGTCCACTGCGGTCGGTACTTGCCCCGCGAGCTGGCGTGTCCCACTTCATGTAGTGACGGTGCACATCGAGAGGGCATACAGCCCAAGGCTCGCTTCACTTTGTCGAAGAATTCATCCTTGTCGCGTCGGCATACTGCGTAGGCGGCCGCCGCAATAGGTCGTGCTTGGGGCTTGTCGGCGGGGGCGTACCCACAGAGGGCGTATAAATCAATGCGTGGCTTGCGTTGCATACGTGTGCCCACCAGTTGTCCCAGCTGCCACCGTTATGTAACTGTGATGCCGTCCCGTGAAGCAATCCGCATGGACTATAGCTGCGGGGAAGGCGTGATGATGTAGCCGGGGCGAGCCCAAATGCGAGCTTCAGGCGGGTAAGTTGTGTCGCCGTCTGAAGTAACCACATAGCTTGGGCGTGCCGCAACGTCGTGGCCTTCATGAAGGTCGACCTCACGCCACACCCGCCCTCTGGCGAGCATGGCACGGTCGGCGCGGTGATATCCCCATATGCTGTGCACTGGCTCGCTCCCGTCATCGTAGTCATCCTGCGACACGGAGCTCCGCGGTGGTCGTGCCGCCACCGAACGCTCGGCCCTTCAGCGCAGTGAACTTCGGCTAGCGATGGCGCGCAGAGGAGAAACGAAACATGACAAATCCCGCCATCGACTGATGATATGCTGCGCGGGGGCTTGCGACCCCGCAAACATGAGAAACGACGCCAGACTCGCTCGAGCCAGGGCCTTCGGAGACGCTTCCCGTCATGCGCCACCGTTTCGTGAGGCATGAGTTGGAGGGCCCTCGCGTTGTCCCCAATCCCCAAACCCTCAAGATTGGACATCCCGAATTCGCAAATTTCTGGGGGTCCCAATTTGCCTGCCGCGGCCCCCCCGCGCTTCGCGCATGATACTCTCGGAGACACGAACGTCTCCACGCGGGCCAACACGGCCCCGAGAGGCCTTTGACCTATAATCCGGGTACGGTGGCGGGATGGGCCGAAGGCCAGCAAATCCGCCGCCCCCTGCTTGCAGGGGTGCACGGCGTGCTGGACGATTCAGGTTTTGGTTTTGGTTCTTTTTCTAAAAGAACTCCCCAGTGGGCTTCGGCCCGTCCCGCCGGCCACCCGTAAGTTTCCGAAAATCCATCTGTCAATGCCTTTGTTGCCCCAACTTGGCCCAAGATGGCCTCCAAGACGGCCAAGATGGCCCAAGATGGCCTCCAAGATGCCTCCAAGACGGCCAAGATGGCCTCCAAGACGGGTAAGATGGTTCCAAGATGCCTCCAAGACGGCCCAAGATGCCCTCCAAGACGGCCAAGATGGCCCCAAGATGCCTCCAAGATGGCCCAAGAGGCCTCCAAGACGTTCTCCAGGAGAGCCCGAAGAGGCCAAAATCATTGGTTTTCCTTAGGTTTTTGAAGGTTTTTTGCGTTTTCTTCTTTTCGGCCTTCCGACGGCCCAAGAGGCCCCCAAGATCGCCCAAGAGGCCTCCAAGAAGGCCCTATGACGGCCCAAGGGCCCCCCAAGACGGCCCCAAGAGCGCCCCAAGACGGCCCAAGAGGCCTCCAAGACGCCCAACATGGCCTCCAAGACGGCCCTGAAGCGCCCCAAGAGGGCCCCAAGACGGCCCAGAGAGGCCCCCAAGACGGCTCCAGACGGCGTCAGACGGACCAGGAACGCCCTAAGACGGCCAAAGAGACCCCCAGGAAGCCCCCAAAGGCCCCCAAGAGGCCCAAGGAGGCCCCCAAGATGCCTCCAAGAGGCCTCGAAGAGGCCCCCAAGAAGCCCCCAACAGACCCCAAGGGTGCCCCAAGAGACTCCTAACAACCCTCATCCTCCTACTCTATTTCTTCCTCTTCCTCTTCCTGTTCATAATCATTCTCTCCCATGTGTTCCCCGAAAGCTTTCCAAACCGACTCGGGGAACTCATGGTCCGATAGCTTGGCCAAGCTCTAGTCCAACTTTCGGCCACATCGGCGTTTCCAAAAAGGCAGGGGGCGGCGGTGATTCGCCGTAGGCGTCTTCGATACCTCAGAGCACAACGGGGGCTACGTGCGACATCGGTGATTCAAAGATGGGGTGCTGAGGGACGGGGTCCTGAGAACGAGGTGCCTCAAAGATTGTACATTCACCCGTGGTTCCCTTCGGGCGTGGCCTAACCAACCATTGACAAACCATCCCCGTCCGTGACGCCACCCTCGCCTTTCAAGCTTCCCTCCAGCCGCATACATACGTCTTGGGGCGAGGCGGGGGGAGACGTATACCGCTGCTGACAATACCATCGCGGCCACGCCTTCGAGCGTCTTGCGCTCCTCCGTCGTGGGAGGCACCACCATGGCCTGCGCAGTCGCCCGGCCGATGGCCGAAGGATAGACGAACATCACCGGCAGCAGACGCAGGGGAACGAGAGATACGTGCGGAAGCGAGAGAAGGTCGACCTCCCGCCGCCTCCCCCGCCCGTCCTCCTTTGCCCCCCCCACCCTCTCTTCCCTCGCCCTTTCTCCTCCAGCATCCTCATCCATCTCCTCCTCGTCGCCCCTCCCCTTTTTCAGCGCCGCCTGCGCACACCGAACTGGTCAAGATCGTCAAGGGCAAACATGAGGAAGAAACAACACGTCCAGCTAGCAGGAGGGGGCCGAGCCTTCGCGACCTTGCTCCTCCTCCTCCTCCACCTCCTCCTCCTACCAGCCTTGACCCTAGACTTCTCACGCCTCGCCCTGACCCGCCGCGCCCTCAGAAGGGCCAGTGCAAAGGTCGTGAAGGCAAAGCCAACATTAGCACTGCACAACCATGATTCGTTTTCCCGAATGCCCGCAGGCGACTAGCCTGCTAGAGTGCGGGAGTGTTTTCCCTGCAGGGCCACTGCGTTTTGTGACGAGTGCGCACCTGCGCGAGTGAAGGGGCTTCCCTCGATAGACTCAGAAGGTAGACTTCTATTGTACACTCTGCCGAGGTAGCGTAGATGCCAAGCCGTGACGACATGTTGGGTCCGATTCATAGTCGGGCAGTCAGTCAGTCAGTCCTCCTCCTGCCTCCTACCTCCTACCACCTATCTCCTACACCCTCCTCGGCCTCCGCATACTCTCTCACCCCTCCTCCCCCTCCTGCTCCTTCCCGCATCCCTTCTCCTCCAGCATCCTCGTCCTCCTGCAGCCTCTCTCCTCCCTCCTCCCCCTCCTCCTCCCTCTGTACTCCCTCCTCCTTCCCCCCCAAATCTTCCTCCTCTCTCCTTCCTCCTCCCCTCCTCCCTCCACCCCCGCCGCTTCCCCATCCTCCTCCACTTCCCGCCCCCGCGCCCCTCTTCGCCCCTCTGACCCGCCCGCCGCTCCTGGCTCTGAGGGACCCGCTCCGCCCAGCTGTCGCGGAAGGGGGGGGGAAGAGGAGCGGCAAGAGGGGGGGGGCAGAAGGAGGAGGAGTAGGAGGGGAAGGAACGAGGAACGAAGGGAAGAACAAGGGAGGACAGCGCGAGGGAGGGAAGGAAAAAAAGGAATGGAACGCAATGGGATACCCAAATGGGAAACTGCACAACACAACATTCTGATCAAAACCAATCCCACTAGCCATGTGAGTTGGCTTCTTTGTCCCGGATTCCTTGGACAAGTGCAGCCACTCGCTGCTCATAGGTAGGGGCGTCCCTGAGGCCGAGAACTTTGAAACACCGTAAAGCCAGGGACCGCGACTCAACATGGGCCTGCCCAGCCGAGAGGAATGCCCGAGGGATGACCTCACTACGGCTCAGGAGCGGCTTAACTTTGCGCCTCGGCGGCATACCCAGGAGATAGCGGCGCAACGTTTCCTTGCCTTTCTTGGCGATCCGCTCGCCAGGCCGCATGCAAGGACGTCCCAATTGAACAGTTCGGCCCTGGGACCAAACCCCGCATTCTAACAAATCCAACACCGCTGCTCACGGACCTTGTCGCGCGAATCCGTGGCGACACCGGGGCGATCGAACTGAATCCCAACTGCGACGACGAGGTGCCCAATGAGGTCCGCGAGAAAACTCTCGTCGCCTACAGGAACTCCGCGGCAACCGCTCATACTGCAACTCGGCATGTCATTCCCATGGGTAAGGCAGCGCCTGCAGCGTAGACCGACTACCAGGGCGTGTTCCCATTGGTGCCAGCTCTGTCTGGGCTGGTTGGCCTTGCGGCGACGATGGTTCCTGGGCCACTTGGGGGAGACATCGGACAAGGGAGGCATGTGGGCTGCTAGCTTACATCGGTTGGCAGCCATCTCGTCAGCAAGATCAACTTCCAAGAAAGTATGGGATCAGGCTGCGGGTGTCTGTCTAGCGCCTGCTTCGCGCGATAACTATGACCGCATTCGCAACTGCGTTTTCTTTCTCGGTCTGCTCGAACGCCTGGATTTCATCCCGAGATCTATGCGCCTTGACGCGACGCCCGCGCTGTGTCAGCGCAGATCCCTCCAGGCCTTGTGCAAGTAAACGGATGCCAGGAAACATGGGTCTCGCTTCGAGCTGCTTGGCCACGCTCTGCTGTGCAGCTCTGACTGCCGACGTGCAATCTGCCGCGAGCGCTGTCTGTTTGTTTGCAACCTGCCCGCGCTGCCCCGACATCGCCGGCGTCTGCGGAATGGCTCCGCGGGCCACTCCGCGCGTCGCAGCGACGGGCCCCTGGGCCGTGCCGCTCGCAAGCAGCGCCCCAATCGACCGCGCAGCTGGCTGGGGCGCGCGGGGGGTGGGGCACGGGGCAAGATCCGTCAGGCACGAGCCGAACACAAACATCATCCTTGAACAGCTGGGCTAAGAACTCAGGATCCAGGTCCAGCGGGATGCCCGAAGCATCAGAAATCTCACCCCCCCCAAAAAAACAATGGCTTTGACAGCCTGTAATCAAATTAAACAACAATTCAAAACACGGGCCCCCCGAGAGCCGCCGCAATGCGTTCGAGAGGGGCCGCGGCCTCTTGACGGGCTGCCGAGACTTCCTCTCGCGCGCGCGTGGGTCTCACGGTGGAGCGCGTCGACCCTTCCGCGCGAGCAACGCCCGTCAGCCGGCGACCCGCCCAGCGACCCCTCTCTCCGGCCCGCGCCCAATTGCAACCGCAGCTCCGAATCAGACGCGTCATCCCCCCACTGCGCCCCCGAGCCTGCGGCCCCGAGCGGGGTCCGATGAGATCCTGGGCGGCGCTGTGTCCTGAGGGGCATCCTATTCGAACTGCAAGCTTGATTGCGCGTGCTCGCTGTATTCTTCGCATTTTAGCTGATCAGCCAGGAGCGCTGGAGGGGTCTAATCGACGTGGAACTCTGGGCCGTCGCGGTCCGCCCACTCGCTCCAGGGGCTGCGTCTACCCTCCAGCCCGCTCTCGAGAGCGCTGGCACAACGCGAGAGGAGCACCACTGGTCAGCCGCAAAAGGTTGGGCGAGGTCCCAAAGGCGGAAGAGCTCAAACCGACTGACTTGTTCTCCCGTGGGCCGGGTGGAGGCGAACCGAATCTTCCCGCGCCGCTGACTTGCCGGCGCCACTGCCAATCGAGAAGCCCTTGCCCCCAACTAGAACAAGTTTTGCAAACGGCGAAACTCCCCCATTGACGGGGGGGCAACGCAACTACGAAACCTCTGGCGAGACCTCCACTCGCTCGAACTCCAACCACCCACCTCAACTCCGCAACTGCCAGCGAGCGAAACTCCCGCTGGGTAAACTTTTTGCGTGGGAACGAAGAATGTGTGTAGCATCCCCGAGAGGCTCGCTCAAGCCGCATCACTTCCTGAAATCTACGTCGTGCTATCTAGACCTACTCATCTGCGTCGGTCGGGTCCGCCGCGCAAATCTCTGCGCGCCCGTAGTCTCGTCGAGCCCCTAGGTTCGCGGCGCTGTCCTTCAGCGCCGGGCTGCGGATGCCGAGCTCCGCGCGCGCTGCGGCGCCCAACTCCGTGGAAGGCGCCGGCGCCGACGTCGTGTCGCATGTTCACCCTGGCGTTGATTGTTTCGGGAATTCGGCGAAGCTCCGTCGCGGCCCGCGCAAACGCGCCCTTCGCGATGTCGAAGTCCGACGAAGCATTGCCCGCGGCGCCGTCGGCAGTGCAGTTGAAGAAATGCGCGACCAGACAGCTCGCCACATGGGCGCCCATTTCGAAGACAGCATGGGTCATGACAGCGAAGTCCGCATATCCACCGCAAGCAGGCGTGCCATTCATAGCATAGCACGCACAGCTTGCGCAGCACGGCGTCTCCCGCTGCGAACCAAGCTCGGCGCGCACCGCGCGCTGTGGGCCCGCTTAAGCACACGCGTCGGCACGCCCGCGCGCAAACGCTTCCACCTCAACTCCTGCAGCGGCTTGGGTTCGTCCTGCTGAGACCGGCCAACCACCCGCAGTGGCGCATGAACCCACTGAGTACGCGCGCGATCTGCCTCAATTCGAGCGGCTGGCAAGTGGGCGCAGCCCGCCGCAGATCGCCCTTTTGATCCCCCCCCCCCCCCCAGCACTTGCGATCGAGCATGTAAATCGCGCCGCGGATCATCTTGGGTTGGGTCGCCCGAAACCGCTCGACCCTGCGACGCGGCAGGGGCCGGCATTGCTGCTACTGCGGCTACTCCGCGCAATCCTCGCGCTCCTCCGGCGCGCGCGCCTGGGCGCCAGCGGGCCCAGGGCTCGCTCGCATCCTCGCGCATCACTTCTGCGCGAACTCAACGTCGTCAGATACCTCGACCAGAAACTGCTCAAAGACACTCGCGACCGTCGGAATCTGTCCAACTTCGTCGTGCGCCTGGGCAACCGCGGCATCCAAGCATCCACTCGGCCCTTGTGCGATGCGATGGACGGTGGGGCAGTCGGCGATCTCCACGCAGCGTTGCCCCAAGTACTCGGTGCCGCGATGCAACAATATGGTCGTAGAAATACTTTTAGCCGTCCATTGCTTCAGCGACTCTTTTCGTCATCATGTCGGGGCTCTCAGCACGCTCTGCGTCGGCCCGCCCCGGTTGTGGATGGCGCCCGAAGCCGCCGGCTTCAGGTAGAACGGCACCTGTCGCGCGCGCCGCCCCATGTGGCAGCCGCGACCGCAAACTTGGCCCGCGCGCGAGACAACAGAGGTCACGCCGCTGCAACGTGAAAGATCGCATCACTCGCCCAATCCACGCATGCCTGCGCCAGCTCATTGACCAATCAGGTTCCTGGCGTAAGGGTCCTGCGACGGGCTCCACTGGCAGAGCAGGCGTGACGGCGTAGATGACATGAGTGCGAATCCTGCCAAGGCCTAGAAGCTGGAGCAAAACAAGTCAATGGGGTCGGCGGCCCCATTGAAGATCAGCATCCGCTCCTCTGGCATCTCGAAGCGCTTGGTCATTGAACGCGCGATAGTCTATGGTAGTAGACCCCGCCCCACCTCTGCATGCAATCAGCAGCGGCACCACCATTGATGTTAACCATTCAGGGAAACTCAACTGCCTCGAGATCTTCCGCCTTCATGTTCCGGCCAGCACGTACCAGGCACGGGGCTCGGATAGTAGGAAAACGCATGCCACTCTTCGCAAGGATGTCGTTGCTGATCCCTGTCGCACCGGTGACATCATTGAGGTCTGCGTTGGTCACGTGCGTCGTAGGCCACCCAGGACGCTCCACGAGTACGTGCTGACACCTGTGCTCTCACTTGGTGCTCGTGCCCATCTGCTGGCATCAGTCCTAGATCAGTGCGAACAGGCACTGCCACTCCAGCAAATGTCACATGACGTCTTCTCGACCTCGCAGGGGGTGCCATCAAGATCCGTTCTCGCGAAGTTGCCTCAGAGAAGAAATACACCAAGCCATCAGCACGGCACCCTAACTCCTGCAGCGGTAAAACATGTAAAATAATACGTGGACGCGGGAATGAAACGATTTCTTACCACCATCACCGCTGACATGCTCGAACTTGTGCGTGCCCGTGGCCTCGGGGGCGGGGCTCATCTTAGCGCGTCCAGGGGCAATCGGCAAACCTGCGACGCGGACATCGGCAAACTCAGACACGAATCCGCGAACATTGCACACCCACCCAGTCATGATCATCAGGATGCGCGCTTTCCTTTGCAAACTCACGACGGCACACAGCGAATTTACTGGATTCCGCACCCTTATTGCACTTACCGAACAACCGTTGCTCAGCGAAGGGTCGCCTAGCTGCTTGCGATCCAGTAGCACCATCGTGCGGAACTGACCCAGCAACGTGAGCCGCATGAGAAGGCTTAAACATGCCTGCTTTGACCGTCTCCCAACTGACATCCTTAATCGCCGGCCGCTGTGTCGACCCCAAGGAGCTCGGGATAGTGTCGTCTTCAACAGATCCGGGGATGACGTCGAACTCCACGTCAATGGGCTTCTCCTCGTTTGCCTCACCCTTGTTCTCGGCAGTGGCGGCAGCCGTACGCTTGTATTCAGCTTCGAAGGTGGTGATCTCAAGCGTTTAGCCTCAAGCTGCACGGTCCCTGCCCCCGAAGACCCGTAAGAAATTGCGCCAGCTATGTCATTTGATCGATCTCCGTCTGGATATTCTCCCACTGGGACCGCGCACTGTGAAGGTCCTGCGCAGCCCTGCGGTGCGCGAGTTCGGGCGTGCGCAATGCTTCCTATTGATCTCGGACCCCCTTGATCGTCTTGAGTGTTGCCTGGCGGATCGGATCATCATCGGGACCAAGCCAATGCTTGAGCGCATTCTCGTACATGACCAGCCGGGAGGCAAGCTTTTCCTTCTTGGCCTTGCCGTCATCACTTGGTCGTGTCATCATTCGTGGCACCTGTCTTATGGGGCGAAGCGTTTCCCCAGGATGATAGCGCCTTGCTTCTCCCAGGCTAGCTTTTTGATCCGAAGTGGTGCTTTCACTTCCACGCTGGCAGCGGACTCGTGATGCCCAGTTCGCGCTGGCCGAGCATCTGCCGCATCAACATGTTGGCCGCCGCGGCCCGCGGAGCACGCTTCGTCTGTCATTATCCTGCCTCCGCGGGAAGGCAGAGAGCGTGTCAAAGCCAAAAGGCTCGCTGCAGCGGCGCCGTTCCGAAGGCAGCTGCAGCAAGCGCAAACCTGCGCCAGAACCGCTGGAGGGAGCAGGGGGTGGAGCAGGGAACGATGGACGGGAGGGAGGACAAGCAAGAGAGGGAGGAATGACAGGAGAGGGTGATGATCAATCGAATCTCTCAGATCTGGCGGCTCTGGGGGATGTATCAGGCGCCGCGGCCTTCTCAGAGCATTCTGGAACTCTCTGAGAGCGTTCTGGAACGCTCTGGAACGGATTTATCCTCGTCCTAGTCCCGCCCGGTCCTGGTAGATCCATACCATCCCTAATGAGAAAGTGAATTGACCGCTCGCGCTCCCCTCAACTGTCGAATGAATCCGCGGGGATAACAGACACCAGGCCGAGAACCACGCTCGTCACAAACACTGCATCACGATGCTCGTTTTGAAGCCTGTGCATCATTCGACCAGGGCTGCGCTGGCATCACGACCTGCTGCAAATTCAGCGGCCATTGCTGCGGTACAAGAAGAGGGAGGGAATGGAAGCGGAAGCATGGACGACAGAGGAGGGCGGCGGAGGGTGAGCCTGCACTGGACCAGAAAACAAGCGACACCACCCCACCAACAACGGTCCCAGAGGGCTTACACAGCGTATGTCGGGAAATCTGACGTGGACTGTTGCATGGCGTGCGCTGCGGCCCCCGATGAGCCGTGGCGCAACGTGGAGGGCCGCAGGTGGGGTGGTGTCGTTTGTGTTGGTCGATACATCGGTGAGAAGACGAGGGCTGGGGGCGGGCGGGGGCAGACGGGGAGAATACCGGCTGGACGCTCGAGCAAACGAGAACACAACACATCGGGCTGCCCGCCGCGTCCGCTCTTCCTTCCAGGCAAACATCCGACGGGTGCTCCTCGTCCTGCCCTCGTTCTTCTCCTCCTCTTCCTCCTCCTTCGCCTCCACCTCGTGCTCCTCTTCCCCCCTTACCTTTACTGCGGATGCGCCCCATCGCGATGATAACATTACCGCACCATTGCCATCAACAGCATCGTCAACATAATCATTGCAATTAAGGAAGATGTCCCGTGGGCCACGCCTAATCCTCAGCCTTGAACGCTCGAGAGTGCAACGTGCCAGTACGCATGCACACGAGGGAAGGTTCCTGATTCCTGACGGCGGGCTCTCGTTGCATCGTTCTGCAAACCACCACGGAGATGAAGTGTTATGTATGCAGTCACCGTCCTTGCTTTACCATGTTATAGCTCCCCTGCTGAGCAAATTCCGATGTATCCTCCTCTGCCTCTTCCCTGTCCTCCTCGCCCTCGTGATTACGTTTCTGCCCTGGACCCCTAGAACGAAGGAGACACCACATGTATACAGATCGCGAACCTACAACGGGAACACTCCAAACAACTCATCATCATCGCCATCGTAGCCATCGACATCATCGTCATCATCATCATCGCCGTGCACATCATCATCATCACCATCATCACAAGCATCACCATCATCATCATCAGCATCATCACCATCATGAACATCACCATCAACATCAACATCACCATCAGCATCATCATCAACAACATCTTCATAATCGCCGCCCTCGGTATCATCATCACCATAACTTGTTGTCTGGGGCGTGGCTGGTGGGAGCACCCCGGTCCTTCTTGTCGTTCAGTTCTGGGGCCTTCTGCAGGCCTTTGATGATGACCTCAGCGGGGAGGAACGATCGAAGATCCCAGTCGGAGGAGGGACGAAGAGGGAGACGCCGCTGCTTTGCACAGAGCCGAGTTACCCACCCCTGACCCAATGGCTTATGTTGTTCCCATCGTACTTAAGGACCACATCCCAGAAATAATTTCGAGCACCCAGAAAAGTGTCGAAAGAGTGTCGAGACAGTGTCGGACAAGCGTCTCCCATCCCAGGGCCCGACACGTGAAAACCCTAGAGGTTTTGGGTACTTTTCTGGTGCTCGAGATTCTTTCTTGTGATCAGCGAAAGTCGGGCCGGGCCGGGCGAAAGGGAGGGACAGCAAAGGGGGGGTTTGAGAATCAGCTCACGTAGCTGATTCTCCAGGCGCCTCCCGGCGCCGAGAAGCGCCCATGTATCGAGGGATGGGCCCGGCGGCGGGGCCGAAACCAGCTGCATGCAGCAGGTGTCGTACCCCCCCTTTCCCTATCCCTTGAGCAGGGACCGACCGTCCCGGCACTCCTATAGTCCTACCACGAAGTGTTCTTAGAACCCACACACGTTCTAAGAACAACAACAATGTTCTTAGAACATAAACCCGATGTGATAAAACAACACAGACTCCGCCAGACATGCTCTAAGAACATTTCGTGGAAACCACGAGGAAGGCTCTCATAACATTGTTTGGTGGGGCTGTAGGCGAGCCAGGACGCTTCGCCACTGCTTGGGAATCCCCCCCTGTCGTCCGGCCCGATAAAGCAGGTTGGAACATGACATAACCCGTGGCGCCCCCCTTTCCCTATCACCCCCCCTTTCCCTATCCCCCTTTCCCCTTTCCCTATCCCCCCCCCCTTTCCCTGTCCCGCCCCTTTCGTTCGGCCCGAGAAGGCAGGCGGGAACATCACATAACCCTTGGCGCCAGCACGACCACCGCCAGGGGTGCCCAGCTCCAGCAGGCCGGGCGCGGGCGCGGGAGGCCGCCGCGCGGGAGAGGGCGCGGTGCCGGTGCGCGGCCGGCGCCGCAGAGGCGCCCCGCCGCGCGGGGCTGGAGAGCGGCCGGGCGAGAGAGCTAGCCGCAAGCGTGGCGCCGATCCTCCTCCTCCCCCTCCTCCCCCTCCTCCTCCTCCTCCCTCCTCCTCCTCCTCCTCCTCCTCCCTCCTCCTCCCCCTCCTCCTCCACCTCCCCCTCCTTCTCCTCCTCCTCCTCCTCCTCCTCCCCCTCCTCCTCCTCCCCCTCCTCCTCCTCCTCCTCGTCGTCCTCCTCCTCCTCCTCCTCCTAGGGTCTTCGCGTGCTCCTCGGAGGGTGTCGAGGCGACGCGCCGCGCAGTGGCGTAGGTGCAGGTGTTGGGTCGGCGGAGTCGTCGAAAGAAGTGTGTTGAGGAGAAGGGGTGGCCTCTCGGCTCGCCTCTCAGAGGTGGGGTCAAAGGACCATCTCTCTGGACTGCCCCCGGGGAAGGAAATGCCAGCCTGAAGCCAAGATCGTTCACCAACCTCAACCTCTTGGACGCCAGGAACGGGTACGGACAACATGAGCACAGGACCCAATGGCAAATGTTGGCCAAAACCAACAGCGGCCGCTGTTGGGCAGGCGGCCTTCTGTCTCAAGTGGACACCGTCCGAAGCGACATCGACAGCAAGTCCTTTTTTTTTTTCAAATTACCAAGAACGGCTGTCGGTCTTTGTGCCCATTCTTTCCGTACCCATTTCGGTGGGGTTTGGGAGCTGTGACCCTGAGGCGCGGAGTGAGGCTAGACATGCACGCGGACGGGAAGTGCCGAACCTGTCAGCGACATACCATGCTGCAATTTTCAGTGGATGTGATGTGCCCCTGGAGGCTCACTGCCTGGCCCGTCGGTGGTCCAGACAACTGTCGGAATTAAATCGAGTAATGCGAGTGTAGGGAGGGTCACGTGAAAATTTCGTAGGAACATCCACATATTCAATGCCGAGACGGGTGAAGGTATTCGGTTCACGTGGTCGCGATATCAATACCGTCTTGGTGAACGTCATAGAAGGCAAACCCGCGGGAATCCTCGGCGGAACGGCATCGCAAGATTCGGCAGAGGATCCGCATGATACCGCTGGCTGGGGGCAAGATACACTAGGTCTGTGGTGGGCTACAATGCGACCAGGCCATAAGAATGCGCAGTACGGATGCAACGCCCTTAGACGCCCATGTTGAAGCCGAAGATGAAGATCCATGGCTTATGGCTAAGCGCCAGGATCTGCCGAGAGGCACAGGCGCAAGGGTAGCATTGGACACACACACACACATTCATCCTTACAAATACAATTTGACTTTATCGGGCCGGGGGCTGCGATTCCCTTCAGTGTTTCCTGATGTGTGCGTGGCCAAGATTAGACTGATTGCCTGAGGAGGTCCTTACCGACAACTCCATGGACGAGTCCGCCTGCTAGTGGAACTCAAGAGAAAGGAGAAACAGCAATACCTGGAGGCATGCTGCATGCCTGCAAAAGGGACTGTTTCGGTTGCTACGTGCAGGCCCGAGATCCACACACACACATGGACACACGTACACACATTTACTCATCCAGCGCTGTAGAGTCACGAACGCGTGATGCGCGAGCAAGATGCGTTGACATGAATTGCAAACGGGGGCAGACTGCAATACACACATTACCTGCCACTGGTGCAAGGTCGACGACTTACATATTACTGAAAATCTGAAGGCCACAGATGCCGAACGCTCTGCGGATCAAGGTTCTGCGGCACACGGCTTGCCCCACAGCGTGAGAAGTTGTTCTCTCCCACTGCCACATGCGGGCAACGCGACTCCCATGGACGCCACGCGTCCGCCCTCGAAGGCTAAACCACCGCACTACCTATCGCAGGTGCTCCCATGTGTTCGTCGTTATAGCGATGGACAGGTCCGTGGGGAGCAATTGTGCTGCACCCGATATCAGTCAACATGCATGAAAATGGTACAGCGCGCTCCAAGACTGCAGCGCCCACACAATGACGAGATCGTCGGTCTTAGACAGTCAGGGCGCTCGAACGGCGACGCTGGTCAGCACTATTTGTACATGGACCATGTAGGACGGGGCAGTGACTGCTCAAACAAGGGGAGACCGAGTCGCATGAGCAAGCGCGAGGTGAGAAATCGGCTAAGCATGAAAGAGTGAGCGTCGGCATTGACAATGTGTATCGCGTTTGTGCGCAAGGCGAACTCCAAATGTGGCAAAGGGTATCGTGGAGTGCGGGGTGGCCTTCATGTAAACAATCGTCTGACATCATAAGTACTCTACACGTCGGTCGGACGAAGTAAGTGATCACATTAAATAGGAAGGCCTTGGAATTTGATTGGGCTTCCGTTCGCCACCTGAAGAGGAGGAAAGAAGAACAACGCTCGACTCTTGAAGTATGAAGGCGGCTAAAATAGATTGGGATCTAAGAACCCCGAAATACCTACCTTCATAGACTGGCCGGTACGTGTTGTGTGACCGAGAACTGGAACAGCCAGAGGGAGGAGGTTGCCCCTGCCCCGTCGTTGTGGTCGTCGTCGTCGTCCTCCTCCTCCTTGCCCTCAACGTCGACGTCGTCCTTGTCACCCCTCATCCTCCTCCTTTTCCTCACCCGTCCTTTTCCAACTGGGAAAACCAAACAATTCCAATACCGCTACTCCCCGGACCTCTCCTGGGGTGCGTCCTGACCGGAATTCCGAAGTGAATCCAGCTGTGGCGACGAGGGACGGCTAGCGGTATGGATCCCTCTTCCTCCTCCTCCTCCTCCTCCTCCTCCTTCTGCATATCACTCCTCACTCCTCACTGCTCGATACTCACTCCTCATTCCTCACTCCTCCTCCTCCTCCTCCTCCTCCTCCTCCTCCTCACGCCTCATTCCTCACTCCTCACTCCTCACTCCTCGTTCCTCGCTCCTCACTCCTCCTCCTCCTCTTCCTCCTTTCTAATCCTCCTCCTCACTCCTCACTGCTCACTCCTCACTGCTCACTCCTCACTCCTCACTCCTCCCTCCTCCTCCTCCTCCTCGTCCTCCTCGTCCGCCTCCTCGCGGGCGCGACCTCGTCCCCCGGCTTGAAGCCCTGGGGCCCGGGGGGGACCCGGCGGTGGACGCGGGCGCCGGCCGCCCGACACCGCGGAGAGGCAAGGGGAGGCAACGGAGAAAGAAGGGGGGGGTGAGGATATCTAAGGAGAGGTAAGGAGAAAGGCTGAGCACCGTTCAACCGACCCCTATGCCCTATGGGCGTGGCCTGGGTCCCACGCGCCGATGCACCACCCTAGATGGGGATATAGGCTGTTTCCTTCGGATTTCGAGGGGCACATCCCCAATTGGGGTGCTGAGATGGTGGGGGTCTGGATAGGGATGGGGATGGGGACACGGAACGGTTAAACATTACCGTGCCTGAGTTTTGGGCCAGAGGATCCTTGGATACATGTAATTTGGGGTCTCTTGGCATGCCTCTCGGGCGCCTCGTGGGGCGAGTGTTGAAGCTTCTTGTTCAGGAGCCGAAGTCTTTCCACCGACGCTTTTCCCAGTCTCGCACTGAAGCTCGCACAATGCAGTGGATCCTGGTGTATACGGTATCCTGGTGCATACATTTGTTCGGTGTTTCCCCGGGGAAACGGGGAAACAAGCATACACCACACCACCCGGACGTCGCCCCCGGCCCTCAAGAAGTCCTGGGATTGAAAAACAGCCCCCACTGGTGATAGATGTGCTCCAGATCCGACTAGCGGCCTCATGTGGGCCACGTGGGGGCCTCTTGGGGCATCTTTTGGGGCCCTTGGGGACTTCTCGGGTGCCTGCTTCGGCCTCGGGGGCCCCCTCGTGGCGGAGGGCTCGAAGTGTCAGTTCGAGTTTCCCTCTTTGGCTCATCTCAGGTCTTCGGGCCCTCTCGGGCCGTCCTGGGGCTCTCTTGGAGGCCTCTTGGGCCGTCTTGGGGCGGTGTGCGGGGCCTTTGGGGCCATTTTTGAACGCTGTTAGAACCCAAAGTGCCACTATGCCAGAAATGCCCTTTCCCCCTAGGGGATGAAACAAGTATGGCCTCCTGGGGAACCTCCTGTGCATGGGATCGAATCCAAGAGCGAAATACATTTCCCCTTGAACTCTTTAATATCCGTAAGTGATTTGTGTTTGCACTCGTCAGTCCTCATGTCCTCGCTTTCAGTACATCGTATGACTGTACAAGAGTTATCAACGAAGTTCACTGAGTTACCTACTTCGCTAGTTGGTCCGCAACAGGGCGCATCTTGGAACCTTCGACATCTTCGGGGCCTCCTTGCGCCGTCTCGAGGCAACGGGTGGCCTCGGCCCTGCCGGGCCGCTCTGGCCGCTTTTGTAGTGGCCTCCAGAGCTGTTCTGAGCGGGGGGGGGGGACAGGGGCGCCCCGGCGCCCTTGTCCTCCCCCCCCCTGTCCCCCCCCGCCCCGCTCCTGTCCTCCCTCCCCCCCCTCCCCTCCCCGCCCCTGTCCTCTCCCCCGCTTTTTGGTGGCCTCCAGAGCTGCTCTTAGTGGGGGGGGGGAGGACAGGGAGCGCCCCGGCGCCCCCGTCTGCCCCCTGCCCTGCGATCTCCCGCTTTCCGATGCGAGCCAGGCGCAGGGACCTTGACACATACCCGAGGGGCTCTGAAGAGCCTGCTTCTCCTCGTTCGTCCTCCTCCGTCCCCCACCTCGTCACCACTAATAGTCACTGGGTGGTGCGATTCAGTCACAGACAGCTCCTCCACTTCAGTCGTGACCCACACAACATGATTGAGCTGGAGGTCAAAACGTACCAATCACGCGGATTGAGCTGAGACCTACGGCCCCAGAGGAATGCAAGGTTCACACAGCGACTCTGCAATTTTTTTTGGCACGACCCTCAAAGATCGTGCCCCCCCCCGTGAGCTCCACTCTCGGGTCCGAAAACAAAGATTGCATGGCGTCCCTCCCCCAATATCGGCACACCCTTCACACGGATCGTGCCCCAGAGGGATGTAGTTGTAGTTTCACGTGCGGCCATGGTGGGAGGAGTCGCATCACGTCACGTCCACCTGTGTATGTTGACTGTCTCCTCACACGAATAGTACCCGACTGGGAGCTCCACCGACAGCCACATAGCCTAGGTTCGCATCCCGCCGCCCCGCCCAACGAGGGTGACGACGACGATGTCAACAGGGAGAAGGAGTATGTATAGTTCCACGTTAGGGCTATCTTGTGGAAGATCTACATATACACATGTTTTGTAGCGTGTTGGGAACCTCTGGGTTCCATCCTGGTTTCTGGGGCTCTCTCCGGCTTACCTTGGGCCGTCCAGGAAGTGCCGTTGGACAGCTCGGTACCGTCGTGGCCAACGCGCATGGTGTTTCTTTCTTTGGGATTACCTTTTGGGACCCTCGTGTGGCTCGCTTGAGGGTGGCCTGGGGCCAACTGTAAAAGGCTGGGTGCTGAACATACCGCCACCGTGCCTTGGTTGTGGTTCAGATGCCTCTTGGATGCATGTTCGGCTCTCTTGGGAAGCCTCTTCAGTGAGCGTCTTGTAAACAGTGGGCCTCTGGGGTGACGTCTATGTGTGTATGTATAGGTGTATATGTGTATATACATATGTAAAATCTGACTGCTGAATTAACGAACGCTACATCAGGAGCGAAGTCCCTGCTTCTCACCCGAAGAGCCATGGTGCACGAGCAGGGATCGAAGAACAGCCATGGGATAATCTAAGGAATCTCATGGTGGGAGAGCGCCAACATGGGGAGCGCTCACGCGTGGTACATTTTCTCTGAATCAGTTGGCCGAGACGTCAGGAAATCAAGTCCCCTTCTAAAACCCACGCTCGCACAGCAGACGAATGATTGAATAACTCTGTTTGCTGACCCACCCACTGCGAAAACAAGTGGGTCTCACGCGAGAAGGCAACGCGACCTGAAGCCGCGGCTTACGCGGGCCGCCAGCGTGGCACACCGCGAGGAGGGGAGTGTGCTCACGCACGACCTTACGCAGGAAACTTGCGCGCGAATGTCCGTGCAACCGATCCCGTTTTCCAACCTCGCTCTGAAGTATGACGAGCTCCACCCTGAAATGCTTGAACACAACACTGGTTTGGGGACGCTGTCGTCATGTGCCCGTGGGCTGCGCACGCCCGTAGCCTCCCCGCCACCGATGGTGGCGCGGCAGCCCGAACAATCTTCAGGCACTGGTCGTCCTCGGCATCCTCCACTGAGACGAAGCCAGGATGGGAATAAGAGAAAACGACGCCATCACCAACAGGGACCACCAGCGGGAGGAGCCAGGGGGGGGGTGCCCTGGTGTGGCCCTCTCCCTCTCGTCCATCCCCAGCTCGGGGAGACATCGTGGACCTCCTCGCTGGAGGTGGCCCACGGTCTGTGTTGCTTCTCCTTCTCCCGACGGACAAGGGCAACATCGCATCAAGACGAAGCCCGCATCTCTGAGACCCGGCGGCTCTGGAGGACGTGTCGGGCGCCGCGGCCTCCCTGGAACAGTCTGAGGACGCTCCGAGAGCGTCCCAGAACGCTCTGGAAGGATGTATCCCGGTCCTGGCCCTTTCGGCGGTGGACAAACCTCCCTTTAGTAAACCTCCCCTTAGTGAAAACGGCCGGGGACCGAAACCGGCGGAGCTGGACCCGCAAAAATGACGGCCGCGACGCCCTCTCGCGCACCGAAAACGGCCAATTCCTTTATCGACGTGTCAGGGTAGGAGGTCTATCCACCTCCGACCCATTACGGTCCCCCTCCTCCGCCTCATTAGCCATCCTCCCTCATGCTCTCGGGGCGGCCAGGGTTGTGCGCGCTGGTCGACTACACGCAAAGAGTGACCCTGGGGAAGAGTGACCGATGGTGGTGACCTTTTTTGGGGGCCGCGGGGGGACCACTACCGCACCGCGTTCGGCAATCGGGGGACCCCAGTGGGCCCGCACCAAAGGCCACTCCGGCGAAGGGTCACTCTTATGTGTAGTCGAGCTGGGCCCGCCAGAAACGCACGGACGTACACGAAAGCCCACTGCGGGGCCCCGTAGAGTTGCCTCTAGCTCCGCCTCAGCCTGCAGAGGATAAAAAGGGGGGAGAAGGAGAGACGCGGAAAATCTCAGCTTGTCATGTGTTGAGACTTAGCCTTAACACGGGTGTGCCCCCCTACAAGGGGATTTTCGGCGAAAAATAAGAAATACATGAAAATGTTCCAAAATGGCCAACAAATGCTCAAACAATAGTCCCCTGACTATTTTTTTTTTGCTATTTTTGAATATTCCTCCTGTAGAGGGACAGGCCCGAACTAAGCTTAGCCGCAGCTCCCGCAAAATCACCACGGGGCTACCTCATAAGCCGTCGCACCAAGCTGTATCACTCGGAGCAGGGCGAATTGAGACAACGCAAAATCAACATCGGTCCCCACACCCCTCCTCAGGTCCAAACGCACTAATCGGCCGAGCTGCGTCCAACCCTGGTGACGCGGAGGCCCTGGAAGGGCGAACTACCGTTGCCTCAACTCGCCCTCCTCTGAATATACCATTCGACTTGCCGGACCTGTTGTGCAACTTTCTCTTACACACCGTGAAGCTACCCGGTCTGATCGAAAACATCGTGCGTCCCCAAGTCGGCCCCACGACCCTCCCACGGCACAGGGCAAATGAGGGGAGGTAGGAGGACAAGAAACGTGAAGCATGAGCGAGAGGAGAGAAGGGACCAGAAGGGGGGAAGGAGGGCGAAGCGGACGAGAAGGGGGAAGGGGGTAGGCCCTCCTTTCTCTCCTGTTCTTTCAAAAGTTGGATTCGACTGCAAGGAGTACGTGGCAGCAGTGGAGCAGAGACAACGACGAGAAACTACAAGGGCTGCTCCGGCGACGACGGAGACAAATGCGGCGGTGGCGACGACCGAGACGTTGACGACGCCATCGGAGGAAGCCCGCTGGTGGCGCCTGCGGGGCTGGAGGCGCACCGCCCATGCCGCCCATGCCAGGCATGCCGCCCATACCGCCCATGCCGCCCATCAGGCCACCGAGGCTCTCCTGGCATGCGCCCCCGACTCGCCCCCTGCCCCATCCTCCGCCCTCCTCATCCCCCTCCTCCTCACTGCTCACTGCTCACCTGCTCACTCCCCGCTCGATTCGGCAGGGTTGGACGTGGTTTTCCTGGCCGAGGAACCTGAAATAACGGTGAAGGCTTCAGGGGACCATGCCACCCTACGCACCGAGCCGTCTCGTGCGGGCAGCGAGTCACGGCCGACGTGGTCTTCTCACCGTTCCTTGGTCTGCTTGTTGGGAAGACATTGTCTTTTTACAGTCTTCAGTCCTCCTCCTCCTCCTCCTCCTCCTCCTCCACTCCTCCTCGTCCTCTCCTCCTCCTCCTCTCCTCCTCCTCCTCCTCCTCCTCCTCCTCCTCCTCCCCCTCCTCCTCCTCCTCCTCACTCCTCACTCCTCACTGCTCACTGCTCACTCCTCACTCCTCGCTCCTCACTCCTCCTCCTCCTCCTTCTCCTGCTCCTCGTCCCGGTCCTGGTCCTCCTCGGCGCTCTGTTCTCCACCACGATGCATATCGTTCACACAAGATTCTCACACTCTCGGGGAACCCGGGAACAAGAACACACGGCCACGACCGCCCCCACCTGACGGGCAGACGGAACGTTGCCCTGCCTCTGGAGACGCAGGGCCCACGCCTTACACCCTGAGTCGACGTTGCCTTTGCGCTCCCTGGCCAGGTCTTTGACCTTGCTCTTGGAGTACACTCTACCACACCAAGTCACAGGCCCTCTCCTCCACCTCCTCCCCTCCCTGCCCTTCCTCGTCCGCCCCCTCTCCTACTCATCCTGCCCCCTCCTCCTCCACCTCCTCCCTCCTGCTCCCTCCCCCCTCCTTTGCCATTCCTCCTCCTCCTCCTCTTCCTCTTAGTATTATTCGTACTCGTATTGGTAATAGCATTATTGTTATGCGTTGATATGAATTGGTATCACTATTGGTGTTCATCATTACTATTGCCACGGCCATTATCCACATGATTACCTATATGATTATTATACATGTTGGCAATACGTGTATCACTGTTGTGGGATCATTGCGGATCCAATTACTACGAATCCAAACTACTTTTGGTGTCCGACTAATTCTTATTATTCGTATAATTATAGTCAGTGGCATTGCTATCAACAATATCACCATCATTGCTATACTGACTATCCGCTTTCGTATTCCAAGTATTGCTCTTACTATTACTCGTAGTTATGCTTACTCGTCGTATTCTTACCCGTAGTATTGCTACTATTTATAATGATGTGTATATATGTATATACACTGTCATGTGTATGCTGCGTATTTCTTAGTGTTACGATATTAAGCCTATGACTAGTTTGTCAATCGTACACATTTTATCGACAGTATTCATATGATCGCCATTCTTGATATGGATCGTGTACTTATAACTATGTTTCCATCTCCTCCTCCTCCCTATCCCACGCACACGTGGATTAAAGGAAAATCGAACGACGGCACATCTAGTCCCAAAGGCCCGTGATCCCCTCATGGCGTGAGGGGTGGGGGTGACCGTTCTGCTGCTCTGGCGCCACGCGGGCGGGGGGGGGGGGAAGGCAAGGAAGATGGGGGAGGGAAGAGGGAACACATAGAGCTACGGGGAGCGGGGATCAGGTGGGGAGGAAGAGACAGGGAGCAGCAGGAATAAGGACGGATTAGGCAGGACGAAACAGAGACGACAACAGAGAAGAATAACTCGGACTAGGGACGATCCGACAACAGAACGACGAAGAAGGGGAAGACGTGACCAGAGGCCCTGGGAGGACTCCGGGACCCCCACACTGACCACAATGGAAAACACCTCCTCCAAATCCACACGACAAATCCTCGATGGGCGAACCTCTTTATTTCCCGATCCTCCGTTGTTGGGTTCTCTTGAAAAGGGCACGATGGTCGCGTTCCACCTCCCGCCCATCAATTTGCTGTCTGGCTGTCTCTGTCTGTCTGTCTGTCTGTCTGTCTGTCTGCCTGCCTGCCTGCCTGTCTG
This sequence comes from Prorocentrum cordatum, assembly GCA_963575745.1. Classification (NCBI taxonomy): domain Eukaryota; class Dinophyceae; order Prorocentrales; family Prorocentraceae; genus Prorocentrum; species Prorocentrum cordatum. Next base: position 255,271 of record CAUYUJ010014047.1, read on the forward strand.
TCTGTCTGTCTGTCTGTCTGTCTGTCTGTCTGTCTGTCTGTCTGTCTGTTTGTCTGTCTGTCTGTCTGTCTGTCTCTCTCTCTCTCTCTCTGTCTGCCTCGTAACTGGCTCGTACCTGTCTCCGAGCTCGCCACCCCTTGAAAAGGCTGCGATCTGCGAAGCCGTCAACACTTTCGAGGGCCTGCTGGGGGGAGCCAGTACAATGACACCATATCCAGACGCAGATTCGACCTCGCCACCCCTGAAGGGCTGCGACCTGTGAGTGTGTCGTCAATGACAAGGGCTGCTGGGGAGGGGGGGGCAGCGCGGTGACGCCATACCCAGACTCAGATTCGTTCTCGCCAGCCCTCGGGGGCTGCGATCAGCGAAACTACAACCACTTGCGAGCGCAGCTGGTGCGGCCAGCACAGTAGGGCATCACCCGGAATCAGATTCGACCTCGTAACCCCCCGGGCTGCGATCTGCGAAACGGCCGCCACTTGCGAGGGCTGCTGGGGGGGGGGCGCGCACTGGGGCCATACCCAGACTTACATCAGACCGCGCCACCCCTGAAGGGCTGCGATCCGCGAGGCTGTCGCCAGTTTCGAAGGTTGTTGGGGGGGGGCCTTGCGTGGGGCCATACTAGAGTAGAGAGTCAGATTCGACCTCGCCACCCCTGGGGGGCGGCGATCTGCGACGCTGTCGCCAGTCTCTAGGGTTGCTGGGGGGGGTCTCACAATGTTCGCCACCCCTGGGGGGCGGCCACCTGCCCTGCGAAACGGTCGCCACTTTCGAGGGGGGGGCACCGTGGGGCCATGCCCAAGCTCCACATACATCTCGCCACCCCAGAGGGGGCTACGATCTGCGAAACTGTCGCCACGTTCGAGGGCTGCTGGGGTGGGGGACAGCACAGTGGGGCCATACACAACTGCGCACTGGACCTCGCCACCCCTGAGGGGCGGCAATCTGCCAAACTGTCGCCGCTGCCGCTTGCGAGGGCTGCTGGGCGGGGGACGGCGCATCAGCGTCCTACGCGGACTCAGGTTACACCTCGCCGCCCCTTGAAAAGGCTGCGATCTGCGAAACCGTCGCCACCTTCGAAGGCTGCTGGGGGGAGTCCAGCGCAGTGGCGCCCTGAGGAGATTCGGGCTCGACCTCGCCCTCCCTGGGGGGCCGCGAGCTGCGAAGCCGCCCCCACTTTCGAGAGCTGCAGGGGTGCCCAGCATGGCAACGTCCTGCGCAGGCTCGGATTAGACCTCGCGGCGCGCCTGCGCGCGTCTACATCCCTACATCCCGAATCGGACACATTCCAGGAAGAGGCCCAACAGCTGGCAGAGTAGCTCGGCCTCGCGCGATCCTACCACTGACTACGAACTGATTGGTGGGGCGCCCCGAACAATGAAGTCTTCCCGTCCTCCGCCCTCCACTCGTCGTCATGTCGTTCCTTCATGCTGCCATGTTAGGTCGGGCAGGTCCCCCATACAAGGGGATTTTGGGCGAAAAACTAGAAATCGTCAACAAAAATACCCTCACATGGTCCAAAAAGATCAAACCATCGTCCCCATACTTTTTTTTGTTTTTTCAATGTTTGAATGTTCCTCCTGTAGAAGGACGGGCCCGGCTTCATGCCATGTCCTCTTGCTGCTGCCCCGCTCATGTCTCGAGACCCTCGTCCGCCTTCCGCTCCCGGCCTTCGCACCTCGCGCCCTCCGGGCCAAAGGGCGTAATTAACGAGACCTCTCCAGCAGGCCGTTGTCCATCGGTCGGTGCCTGGCGAGTCGCGTAGCTCGCAGAACTCCCAAAGAACGCTCGCAGACCATATGCCCACTACCGCGTTACCATCCCCTGTTGTGAAGTCTACCCAGCTATATTGGCCACGCGTTGCGCAAGGGTTGGGTACATCGTCAGTGTAAATGTGGTGCAGCGTGCCCCACTTGCGCTCATGGCCCATTCGGCACTGCGCGCAGCTCAAGCAGTTACGCGCGCTCAGTACTAGTACCTGAAAACTTCCCTGGCAAAGCGCCCTGGAAACATCTAAGGCTGCATGAGAGACTTGTGGGGCCTGCGGTGCCTGTGGCACCACCGAGACCTGCGAGACCTGTTGGAGTTGTGAGGCCTGTGGGACCTGTGGGACATGCGGAAGCTGTGGGGCGTGCGGGACCAGCGAAACCTGCGGGACCTCCAAGCCCTGTGGGAACTGTGGGCTGGTGGGGCCTGCGAGACAAGGGAAACCTAATGGAGTTGTGGTGCCAGCAGGACCTCGACCTGTTGGACCTGCGAGACGGGTGGGACCTGTGGGACCCTGTGACACCTACGAGACCTGTGGGACCTGCGACCGCCGAGGACACAAGTGAGGCCCTTAAATTGTGGGACGGCCTGGCATCCAAATAAGGGCGTTACTTGGGACCATACTCCTTAATACATATGGTCCATCGACAAACTGCTTCGTGCTTTGGGACCATCGATGCCCCCCGGGCGGGATATATCAAAGAACCCGTACGTCCACCATGTTTACTTTGAGCGGGGGATGAGGGCAAAAATCAAACGTCCCAGCGTGGCCACCTCAACCCGTTACCATTCACCCCTGTTCTGCCGTTCTGCTGAGACTTGAAACGATTACGATGTCGTCGCCGCCGCAACTGCAATGCATCCAAAAATCCGCGTGCAATGCAAGGGAACCGTCATGGAGGTGGGCGCGTTCCAGTAGGCACCAACGTCCAAGTGGGAGCCCCAAGAGAAGCACGAATGAGCTGGATAGTGGCCGGGGGGACGGAGTGGGTGGGAGGGCGACAAAGAAAACGAGGGAGTACGTCCCGAAACGACGCGGATGAGCGTGCCACGCGTTGCGGCCACTGCGCGGGCATTGGCGACGATGTGTCGCGCAGTACGGTTTTCTTGGCGGTGCTAAAAAAAGAAACACCGCCCGAAAGCTACACAATCGCGGTGCGCGGGACTTGCCGCGAGATCATCAGAACAACGCAAACGCCCTATTCTCTCCACGCAACGGCGGTGCGTATGAGATTAATCACCAACATCGCGCCGTCCACGGGCCGACCGGGCCCTCTGCTTTGGCTTGCGCGCACGGAAACAAGAACCCATAACAAGATGCGACCGCAGAGAGGAGGGCGAAGGGAAGAGGTCGGGCGAGAGGCGAGCAGCAAACGGCCGACGCACCCAACAAAAACGTGGCAAGCGCAAGCACCGCACGCACAAAAGCAGAACGCACTCCCGAAATGTTGGCGCGCTGCCGAATCGGGAAGGGGGCGGGGGCCTCGCGCGCCCAGAAGGAAAAAACTGGCGGCGCCGTCGCCGCAGGTATGCCGCGCCGAGCCTCGGTGCGCGGGGGCAGTCCGCCCAGGCAAGACGCCCGCAGCCAGCGAGCGAGCAACGCTACGCGCCGCCTTGAGCGCAGGGCTGTGGTGCCGCAGCGGCTGCACTTCTACTCGTGCGAACTCCCCTTCACAACACGCGCGTGCGTCGTGGCAAGCGGGCATCGCCGCGCATGGTCGCCATTCGGCCTCGCGCAGGCACGCCGGAGGGAACATCCACGGGCAACGCGCTGCAACCGGCAAGGCTGCAACCTTGAGAGAAAACGCCGCGTCACAGAAACAGTTGCCAACAGTAACCGCAAACAGGAAGAAATGAGCAAAATATAACTTCAAACAACGTGCAGAACCTCTGGTTGCGGTGGCTTCTTGCGCAGTCACAGGGGCCCGAAAGGGGCTAGAAGCGTCCAGGAACTGGGCGAAACCTAAAACCTCGATCAGGAGGAGGATGGGAGAGGAGGAGAAGTGAGCAAATGGATGAAGATGAGGATGAGGATAAGGAGGAGGAAGAGGAGGAGATGAGGAGGAAAATGGGGAGGGGGGAAAACAACAGCGGCGGGCGTAGCGACGACGACAAAGAAAGGTGGCGGAAGCGCAGCGGCAACAGCAGCAGGCCCGCCCAGCGCTGTCCGGGCCACCAGTCGCCTGGGAGAACTTCGCCAAGATCCTGCGGCGCGAGGCATTGGCGGGGGCGTGAGCGAGCGCGAAAAAATTAGCAGCACCGCCAAACATCTTGACGGGAGCCCTCTATAGACCCCATCTTCCTGCGGTATTTCTCTCACCCAATTGACCTGGGATGGCTCCGGGGCCCGACTCCGGGCCAAGACGCCCAGCGTGATAGAATTGCAACCTCAGGGTCCCCCCCTCCCTTGAGGGGCAACGATGGGGGGGGGGCTGGCGCAGGGGGGGAGCCATTGAAGTGGAATCGGCGAGACATCACGGATAGACCAGCGAGAGACCCCCAATAGCGGATCCGCGCCTTCCTGGGCGGGCAGGGGCTATCAGACCCCGATCGCCTATCGGCGCTCAAGGGTCGAGTCGGGGTCGATGCATTCCCCCGTGTGCCTAATTGATTACCCTCCCCCCGACCGTTGCCCGTGATCCCTCCCTCCCCCCCCCCTCCCCTCTGCCTCCCTCATCCACAATCCCGCCCCGGCTGCCGGCGGAGGCGGCCGACCGGCTACTCGCGCAAGAGTGACCCTTGGCAGGAGGGACCTCTGCTGCGCGGCTTGCCGAGCATTGCGTGCGGTGCGACAGCGGCGGCTCTGCGGCCTCTGGAGCCTCCTCTTCCTCCTCCTCCTCCTCCTCCTCCTCCTCCTCCTCCTCATGCTCCGCCACCCGCTATCCGATCACCTCCGCGGCCTAAAGCCTAATGTCCACCCTCCTCTATCTGCAACTTCCTCCTCCTCCTCCTCCTCCTCCTTCTCCTCCTCCTCCTCCCCTCATTCACCCTCTCCTTTTGGACGCCCGAATCTGGGTACGGAACAAATTGACACAATGCCCAACAACAACAAGTGTTGTCCAACACCGACAGCGGCCGCTGGTGGGCAGGCAGCCTTCTGTCTCAAACGGACACCGTCCTCGGAGGCGAGGACAGCGAGTCCTGTTCAGCATGAACAGGAACTGCTGTCGGTCTTTGTACGCATTTCTTCCGTACCAATGTTCGTCGTCCCGATGTGTAAGAGTGACCCTAAACAAGAAAGACGTTTGGTGCGCGGCTTACCGGCCATTGCGTGCACGGTGGCGGCTCTGCGTGTTGGCGGCGCGGAGAGGGGGCTAGGGGAGGGGGGAGAGCTTCTAAAAGGAGGCTGCTTCTTAGAAGGCGACGGCCCCACATCTACAGAGAAGGCCCTCGCCTTCTAAGAAGCAGGGGTGTTTCTAAGAAGCCTCCCCCCCTCCCCCCGCCCCCCTCTGCGCGCGGCCGAGCGTGCTTCGCCTTGGCCCCGCAGCGCCCCCCGAAAAAACCGCACACCAAAAGGTCAGCCTGGCGAAGGGCCACCCTTGCGCTCGCCATCGCTTGGACGTCCATTCCCCGTGCACTGCTCGACTTCGTGTTTTTTCGCGGTGCTCGATGACCCAGCATGCTCCTCGATGGTCCTCACTGGGGAAAAAACACGTCTTTGAGCAGGGACAAACCGTCCCGGCGTTCCGATAGGCCCACCACGCAATGGTCGTAGAACTCATAAATATGATAAGAACCAAAACGATGTCCTTAGAACATAAGCCCGCTGTGTTAAAACAAGACTGTCCCAGCCAGAAGTGTTCTAAGAACATTTCGTGGAAGCCACAAAAGGTTCTTAGAGCATTGCTTGGTAGGCCTATAGACACGCCAGGACGCTTCGCCACTGCTTGAGTCCTAGCGATGCCAAGCACGTGCAGCGGAGCCCACACCTGGCGGCGGGGAGCGCCCCGCCTCTCGTCCGCCTGGTACTTCTCCAGGGCCTTGAAACCTCACCCGGGTCTGCCGCCGTCCACCGGGGCGGCCGGCCCGCCGTCGTCCACCGGCGCCAGCGGCCCTCCTCCTCCTCCTCCTCCTCCTCCTCCTCCTCCGACGACGACGACGACGACGACGACGGCGACGGCGATGGCGACGGCGACGACGACGACGGCGACGACGACGCCATCTCCTGTGGCTGGCGGCTCTCCTCCGAGGCGCGGGCGCGGCTCGCCGCCAAGGGCGCTCTCGCCCGCAGAGGCGGCCGCCTCGTTCCCGGCAGATGGCGGTGACGAGGCTCGCCGGATGCGGGACGCGCTCTGCACTCGTGGCTGTGGTCGGGGAGGCGCAAGACTCGGGAACTGGGGGCTCGGGTTGGCCTGACGGGGCCAACCCGTGATTGCTACAGACTCTTCCTGCTCGTCTGGCCAAGCACTGACATCTGACGACAATCAAACAATTCCCGCAACCAAACCTTTGTTCACCCGTTCCCCCCCCCTCACCGCGAGACCCAGGATCACGAGGCTTTGTAGGTTCCTTCCCACCCGACACTGTTCAAGCCCTCGGTCGGACCCCGTATCGGGGAGACGTAAGACTCGGATACGGGGGACTCGGGTTCTCCTGACGGGGCCGTCATAAAAATGGCAAGACCCAATCTGAAATTTGACGCGGGCTCCCGCTGCAGACATCCCACGAAAACTGTAACGTCAAAATCCACGACGCGCCTTTCAACAAAAAGTGTCGGCAAGCCCGA